>RJWT010000420.1:0-69003 GCA_004365215.1 Cuniculus paca
TACTAGCGACTGCAGTTACAGACCTGCCGCTCCCCTCCCCACTCCTCCCCATCCCCACCCCCACTCCCACCCCGCCCCCACCCTGGCCCTCCCGTTCGCCCGCCTGTCCGCCTTTCTGTCTCCTCTCTCCCTCCGTACTGGACCGCCCGGGTCCATTTCCGGGCTCCGGGTATTTGGTATCGATCATGGCTGGGGCGCGGAGCAAGCAGGTGGTTGCGGCGGGGCCTCTGGGCCACCGACCTGGTGCCCGGGGCTGTCTGCCGCCGCCTCCGTCGCCCGTGCTTTCCTCTCTGCCCGCGCGCGGTGCCTGTCAGACTTGCGGGCGTCGCTGCCTCGGCGCTCCGGGCCGGCTCCGAGCGGGCGGCGGCTGGGACCCCGGCCCAACATGGCCGAAGTCAGCATCGACCAGTCCAAGCTGCCCGGCGTGAAGGAAGGTAGGGGCCGGGCCGGGCCGGGTCGGGCCGGGTCGGGTCGGGTCGGGCGGGTCCGCTCCGCTCCGCTCTCCCCGCGCGGGCGCTGGCTTTTTCGGGCCCCCAGCCCTCGCGCGGAGCCCGCCTGGGCTCGGCCGGGCCTGGCGTGGGCAGGTACCCGGGACCGGCGGGTCACTCCGGTTCCGAGCCTGGCTTCTCATCGGGCTCGGGGGAGCACAGGCCCCCTCGGCGAGTGGTTGTGAGACGTTTTTGTGAACGCCGGAGAGCTGGTCCGCTGACTTGTTCCTCACCGTCGGAGCCCAGCTTAGCTGAGCGAAAGGCTTTTGGGAAGCGGGGAGGGGTTGACGTTTGGTGGCTTGTGGAGCCTTTGTTTTGAAACATGACTCTCTGCCGCGTTCTCCTTCTGCTCCATCCAGTCCTGCGTCTGGCTGGCTTTCCCCACCTTCCTTAAGGTTTAAAAGTTTAGGCTTGGCATTGCCTTGAGGGACAGACAGGAAGGAAGTCACTATAGGCGTTTTCTTACAAAAAAGAACTGCGGGCGAGGGGAGTGGAGGCCTAGGGAATTTTTAGTTTTTATTTTTTCCGTCTGTGTCTGCCTACATATACTAATGTCCAGAAAAAAATCAAAGATTGGGAAATGCTGGCTAAGGGACGCACCTGCAGATAGGTAGCCTTTTGATAATCACTTTCCTCCTCTTCATCACGTGCCCTACGACCTAGCTTTTTTGTTACTGTCTTGGTGCTGGATCACCTTACTCTTTACTTAGCTTGGGCGACTCTATGGTGCTAGGAAACGTGAAGTTTCGGAATGCTGTTGTGAGCCCAAAAGTTGCAAGGGTTTGCAAAGACTACCTTTGTTGCTGATGTCATGTGTTTCATGTGAATGCTGTGGCCTGAGATGTCTGGAGAATGTGAGACCAGCAATAAGAATTTTGGAACTTTGCATGTCGTTGGCTGTTTGATCTGACTCAGATGGTCTTGCTCAGGCTGACCCAGAAATCTCAAATTATAGCACGCCTGACCTCATTCCTTCCCAAAGTTTGGAACACTAGGAGATTAGTGACCCCGATAGTCACCGATTTTATGTAGAAGTTTTAATAGGGCTGAGTCTGACCTGTTGCTCCACAAAGGTAATACCCTAAGGCCCTACTTAGCATTAGCATTTTTCCACCTTTTTCCGCTCTAGCGTGGCTGTGGTGAAGTCTGGAATTCACAGGTTTATTTATTCTTTTCATTTTAAGAAGCCTGAGTAATAGAAAAGGTAGATCAGTACTTTGAAAATCATAGCTCTAGAGATTGTCTGGTTGTACCTTGCTTTTGGGTATATGTCTTGTGCTTATTAGTGGTTTCTCTTAAAAAAAAAAGACGTTAGGTAGTGCTGCCTCAGGGGTGGATGATGAGTAGAATGATAATGTAGTGCAAACCAAACCAGTCATGTGAAGTATTAACCATGTATATAGTGCTGTGATATTTATCTAGCAGCTTAGCGTTGTCCTTACTTGGTAAAAACATTAAAATTCACTTTCTGTGTATATGTTTATATTACTGTTAGATCTTCTGGTTTCATACCAAGACATAAATGTTTTATGCTGGAATACATTTCTTCAAGGAATTCTATACATACTTTCCATCTAAAAATGCATATTGGCTGTTGTTTCGCATAATATGGTGGTTGGCAGTCCCTTTTCTATAATCTGATAAGGTGATAAGGCAATGTGAGGTAGTTCTTTCTTGTTTCTTTAAGTTAGAATTTAATGTTTATTGATTTTGAGGGAGGTCAGAAATTATTGAGATCATTGTTTTTGGAAGCATTTTTTTTTTCTGATTCTAAGATCATCAAAGGAAATGGTGTAGTATGATAGGCACATCTTAATGTTTTTGATCTGGAAATAAATTGTCTCTCTAGTGTAACTCTTAATTATGGTCCAGTTACTCCCTGACAATATCTTTACCCTAATTAAAGACAATAAAACTGGTGCCTACAGTACAGTAAAACATGCACAAACATTGAGACTGTTGTAATAGTGAAACTCCAACCACTTTTGTGGAAGTTTCCTTGTAATTTGTTTAGTATTCTGGCTGGATTTTGAACCCCGTTTAAAACAAAAAAATCTGCTGCCACCATTTGTTTTCTGAATTGAAACCTTTGGTAGGTTTATATACTATTACATTTAGCACTATGGGATAAATTACAGTAGCAACTGAGAACAATAATATAGTGAATGCGTGCCTATTCCAAGTGCCATTTCTTTGGCGGGGGCGATACCCTGTGACATCTCAACAGAGGTAATGGGTAGCAGCTGACACCAGGGTAATAGGCGTATTCGAGAATCTTCTCTGTTAGATTAAAATCCAGTGCTTGTCTCCCTAGTTTTTAAGGAGGTCAGAGATATTATTCATCATTTTTAAAAACAGGCACACATACATACTACTCTGGTAATATTTATATCTTGGTTTATTTCATTTAGAACTAAGAAATAGACATTTGAGTTCATAAATCCGTGAAAAGTGAATCAACCAAATGGCAACACATGTCATTTTTGTGCTAAACCATTTGCAACATCTGCGTACTTTTTGCAGTGGAAAATATTATTGCTAATATTGAGGAATAATCTTGATTTTGTCTGAAACATTTAAGGTTTTATGAAAGAAGATTTGAAATGGTAACTTTTTAAATTGCTGGATCTATAACTGAAAAGTAAAATATAATCTACAAATTTTAGGCGTTGACAATATTCTGAAAGTTTCTTACTTTAACATTCAGAGCTGAAAATGTGCTTTTTCTGAAAATCAAGATATTTAACCAGATGATGAAGTTAGATAATTTTTGACAACTTTAGATTCTTAACTGAGTTTTCGTTATGAAGCAACAGTCAGAATTTTCCACTTTTGCTTTCTCCAGGTTCCCCTTAATTTGAATTGCCTGCTTATCATAGTAATTTTACCATTTCTCTGATCTAACCAAGCTTTTATATTATCACAAAGTTTAGTCTGAGCATTAGCCCCTTCTTTAAAATCATTCTAAACTACTTTTCATTTTATCACTTTCTTTGCGGTTTCTTAAGTGTTAGTTTTCCCACTTCTAGCCACTTAGCATTTGCATTCCAATCCTCTCTTTCTCTCCCATTGTCAACCTTTTATCTTCCAATTCAGCACTTCCCCAAATTTTGCAGTGTATTTTGTATTCTTGTTCAAATTGAAAGTCTCACTGTTTCTAAAGTTACTGAACTCTGTGCTCATCATCTAAAATCATTGTACCTAGAAGTGGCTTTTTTCTTGAAGTACAGGGAGCTACCATACCTATGTTACAAGTAAATTCTTTTTTAGTGATAGATAAAATTGAATACATTTTTAGAAAGATCAAAGAAAGGAGCTACCCAGAAAGCACTGATTAATTTTAGATTCTAGACATTCACTGTCATACTAGAGTAAATGAAGGGCATAAATCCAGAATTTGAAGCAAAGAGATAGCAAATGATGTTAGTTAACCAAGTAATCCCAGAGATGTAAGGCTTATTACCTGCACACTAAGAACCTAATGTGATATCAGTATTCGTGCGAGGTACTTTAGCTAAAGTCCCAGGGCCAATTGACTTTCCCTTTTCCTCAAAATGCCACAGCATTTTTTATTATTTTTAAAATTAAACTCTGGTTAGATTTTCTTGGGCTGTCTTGTCTTGTTTCACTCTTCTCGTCTGACTTTATATCTTTTACGTAGCCAGCAAACATTTAGTAAATATACGAATGTGAGAATGAATGAATGTATTAGGTATTCTCTGTTGGTTTAGAAATCTAATATCTAATAAAATTAGATCATATTCATTTTCAGAGTCATACAAACTCTTAAAGAGCAGAGATAATGCCTTTAGAGCCATGTGTATCACATATCATTAATGCCCGTAATAAATTTATAAAGACAAGTCTGTTTTTTCTGACACATTTTTGTTAGATATGTCTTATGAATAGAATTCATCCAACATAGATATGTACAGGATAGAAAATTTTTAGAAAGTAATTTCTTTCTCTTCTGAGCTGAAAGTAATCACTATTATAATAGATTAAAGGAGTTAATTTTATTTTTTTAAATGCAGAGCTATTTCACACAATTTGGGAGTTGAAAGAAATCTAGATACAGATTTTGAAAATAATAACCATCTGCTGTGTGCCATATATTATGTCAGGGTAGTTCCATAATAAAAATGTCCTGCAGTATGTGGAGACACAATGTGGTTTGGAATACATGGAGTTATTGTAAAAAATTCTTTTAACTTTAAATTCATATGTATGTCAGAAATACAGGTGTGAAATCCTTTCTTGAATGAATAAACACATTTTTTTTCAAATGGACATAAACATTAATTGTAAAAAAAAAATTTTTTTTCCCTAACAGGTATTGAAAGGACAGTTTTCATGTAGGAAACTATAGTATATGGAATTACTAATTGATATTTTAAAAAGGGGTCTCAGTAGAAAGGCTGAAAAACTTACTGATCCAGGCTATCCTACTCATTTTCCAGATGAAAATCTGTGGGCCAGATGAGGGAAATGAGTTATATTAAACTACTGAGGTTAAGTAGGTGGGTGTTGACACATAGGGGCCTAGATTACAAAAATTTAGAACTAGAAATACACAGTTTAGTTGTCACTCTTCCCTACCTCCCTGTCTTGCTTTTTCTTTCCTTTTGTCCATCTTAGTTTAGTTTAGTTTAATTTTTTGGTATCGGAAATTGAACTCAGGACCTCATGCTTGCCAGGCAGGGGCTGTGCCACTGAGCTATATCCCCGGCTCTCCTCCTTTTCTAAAATTGTTCTGTGGATATATAAGATTAAATGTTTCATTTAATGCCACCATATATTTAATAGACTGAATAGACAACTTTAGAGATTTTCTAAGCTTAGTTATGGGATGTTTCACAGAGATGCTAATGAGTTATTCTTTTAATCAAATTTTTTTGAGCTTTTGATTCAGCAAATGAATTACTGGATGAACTATGGAAAGTCATATTTCTTGATATTTTTCTACTTGAATAGTCACACACATACATACGCAAAACAATGCATGTCTTTTCTAGTATACTCAACCTTAATGAAGGGGCTGGTGTGTAAGTATTTGAACTTTTTACAGTGGGACTTTCTATAGAAGTAATCTTAGTCATTGGACATGGTGTTTGCTCACTTCAGGGACCTAAGATTTATTGAGATAAATGAAGTTTGCCTCAGTGATAAAAAGCAGTTTAAGAGATAGTCTTTGGAAGTGATTTTGGATTTATGTTTCTAACTGATGACCCACTTAAAGGTGTCTGTGCTTCAAATATATAAAATTAGGATACCCTAGATCTTGGACGTGACCTACAAAGGATAATTGGTTTTTATTTGTAGAAGAATTCTGGAGATTATTTAGATGCTTGAATCTATAGTGTTCCATATGTTTAAATTTTGAGATCAGTGCAAAATAGTTGTCAAGTACTACCTTTAACAGGATATGACAAACAAAAAATGAGAACTGTTTCCTTATGTCATTGTTTCATTTGAAAACTTCTCAACCTCTTTCTCCCCACTACCAGTCACTAATTTATTTTATGGCCCTGTAATTTTGCCCTGTCAAAAATATTACATAGTTAGGATCCTGTAGTAAGTAGCTTTTGAGTATTTTTTTTCTTTTAAGGTAATGTATATAATGCAATACACATATCAGTGAGTTTGTTCGTTCCATTGCTTAGTAGTATTCCATTATATGATCATACCTCTCAACTTATTTATTCACTGATTAAAGAATATTTGAGTTGTTTTCAGTTTTGTTGATTTTAAAACTGAAACATTTTCATTTAGATTATAAAGCTCTAAACATTTACATACAGTGGTGTGTGTGTACACATAAAAGGTTTTGTCTCTGTTAGCCAAGCACCTATAATGGCATGTGGCAAATATATGTTAACATTACCAAACTTTTCAGAGTACCATTTTGTTTGCTCTGAATCCTTGGTGGCACTAGATAATGTCAATTCCCCCCCCCCCCCACTTTGGTAGGTATATAAGAGCATTTTATTGTGGCTTTAATTAGCATTTCCCAAGTGACCAGCTGATAATGTAACTGTTTTTCTTGTGTTTAGTTTTAGTTTGTATTCTAAACTTTTGCCCAGTTTTGATAGTTACACTATTTTATTATTGAGCTTCAAGAATTCTTTACATATTCTGGTTTCAAATCTTAACCAAATATGTAGGCTAAACATATCCGTGATTTTTCAAGTCTTGGTTCAATATCAAAATAATGTGGGGAGCTTATTAGAAACCCTTTCTTTTATCTTACTCAATATTAGCTGAATCTCTTGGAAATTGTCCTTAATATCTGTAGATTATATCTGGAGTGGGCCTTTGGAAAGTACGAACTCAGAATACTGTGGTTGTCCCATTCCAAGGACTCTCCCCTACATAATTTCTGATTATTGCTGTGACAGTTCATTTATCTGATAATTTTAGGAATTAATAGTACTTGTCCACAGTAACTGAAATTTGTTATAGGGACCTAAAAAACCCTTAGGCATTTTGGCTCAGTGGGTAAGTCGAAATGGTTTTTGGATTTTTTAATTGTCAAAAAATGTTTCACATATAATAGGAAATTTAAGTTTCAGTGTCTGTACTTAAAGGTTTATTGGGACGCAGCCATGCTCACTCATCATATATCACCTGTGGCTGTTTTTGCATTTATAGAGGCAGAGAGGAGTGTGAGTGACAGAGACCACATGACTTGCAAAACTTACCATGTTTACTATTAGGTGTTTTACAAAGGGAAAAAAGGTGTTTTTTGAAACATTTTCAACAAAACTTTCCAAAAATTTTCTTTTTTTGATATTCCAGTTGGTGGTATGAACATCAATTATTATAACTTTGCTTTAATATAGGAATGCCCTCGTGGACAGTTTTGATTGAACTCATATTACAATGTATTTAATTTCTGTAGCGAATTTTAAAAACATTTATATATATCTTTTTTTAAAAATTACACTTCTTTTAAATTTCGGGGGATTTGATGAATGAATCAAGGTAGAAATATTATGTAAAATAAGAAGGTGCCATATGCCAGCTCCTATTACAGGTCTTTGGGAGCTTTTGTGAGTAAAGTACAAAGTATTCCATTCAACAGATGCAAACACCCGCCCCACCCCCCCCATGCTAGGGATTGAGCTCAGGGCCATGCACATGCTAGGCAAGAGCTCTGCCACTGAGCTATAACAGATGCAACTTTTAAAAACAACTTTTCCTTTTTTTTTTGCTTATTAATAATTGACTGTATTCAAAATTTAGTATGAATATTTGCATAAATGAGTATCTTCTTCCTAGAAACTTGTATTTGATTTACCACCAAACTTTTATGGCTTTGTCTCTGGTGCACATTTTCAGTTCGATACTGTTCCACAGTGACAAAATACCAAGGGAGTCTCCACAGGACTTTTTGCCTTTTGTTTTTCTAATGAGTCATAAAGACTGAGTAAATTTCCATTAATTTAAATCTGGGACTTTTAAGTACACATAGTAGAATTGAGAATGACTTAATCTTTCCCTCTTCACTGATACCCTTTCAACAACGAAATTTGTTTATTGACTATAAAGGAGCCTGTGAATTACTTTAAATATTATAGTCACTTAACTCTTGAGTAATACGTAATTTGAAGTGTAGAAAGGGAAAGAAGGAACTCAATTAAGATCCTCTTTCTTCCCATCTGGATATCTTGTTGACTTTAACAGCTGGGCCAGTCTATACCTCTTTTGGAAAGGGTTGATCAGTCTCTGTGTCTCCCATTTACAATCACTTTCTGGTTTTGCCTGCAAAATGTTTTCTGTTCAGTCCATGATTGCTGGATTATAAATTGGCACGTGTGTTTCTGTTGTTTTCTCAGGCTTCTGTGGTCATTCCTCATTATTTTAAATTAGGCTCAGTGTATCCAGTCAGTTTTTCTTTTCTGTTGAGTTTGTATTTTCCCCATTAAAGTTCTGTAGACCTGATTTTTGAAGTTCATTAACTGAGACATTGTTGAAATGCCAAAGTGCAACATGGTGATTGAGTAATGACCTTGTTACAACTATGTAGAGCTTTCATTGGCTTTTAAAACTTGAAGGTAATTGTCTCCCAGCAACTACCTTGAGGTTCTTAGTTTTTAATCTCTTAACTGATTATCTTTTTATCTCTTAAATGAAACATAAAGTGTACTGTATAGAATTAATACATGTTATCTTTGGAATTTCACTATTCATTTTGGTTAATTATAAAGTTTATAAAACTCTGTTTAGCTTTCTTTCTATGCTTAATTTATGGATTTCCTTACATATTTCCCAGAAAGTATAGGGGACAGATGTTGAACTGATATGTGTCATGAATTCAACTTGAAGTATTTACTTCCTTAAGCAACATCTTTCATTTTCTTTTTCTTTACATTTTTTGTTTTTTTTCTGAGACAAGGTCTGACTATGTAGTGCTGGCTGGCCTTGTACTCACTTTTGTAGCCCAGGTTGGTCTAGAACTCACAGCAGTCCTCCTGCCTCAGCCTCCTAAGTACCGGGATTTGTCAGGCCTATGCCACCACGCCCGGCTTTCATTTTCTGTATTGATCAAGTAGTTCTTGCAGGACAAAGCTAGTGTAGCTGGCTGATCTCAGTATTTCTTAGGTTACCTAAGTGTACAGGTATTTCTTAGGTTACCTAAGTGTACAAAAACTCCAGAAAGCTTGTCAGAATACGTGGCATCATGCAGTCAGTGTGCAGCCCAACCTGATGTAAATGAACTAATCATAACAGAGTAAGACCTATGATCATTTGCGTGAATTCGTGAGGGTTGGAGTAGGGGACTAGTAATAATCCTTACTTAATTTTTGTGTATGAGTTGCCTAATCTTTCAGATTTCTATTTGAGTTTGATTCATGTTAAATTTACTCAGGGTCCATACCCATAATAATCTCTGTTGGAATAACCTTATTTGTTTAAGCTTTAATTTTAATTACATAAAACTCCATAGTATGCAGTAAATTGATGGGTCAGTTTTGTTGTTACTAGAGGATCTGGTTTGTTTCTTAGGTGGTATTGAATTCACTTCAGAATTTTTATGTACAATATTTCTCCTTTAGATTTATTTTTAGAATAAAGGGGATAAATTCTTATAAGATTTTAACTAAACAGGTCGAATGTAAGATGTATTTTTAAAACTGTTGACTATCAGGGGATCTAATCATGAAAAACCTGAAGTTTAGAGTTGGAAACTACAACAGGACACATGTTGCAAATTTGGTGTAGTTTATGATGAAAAGAGGGTAGAATGCAGCACACGAAGCCCTGGAGTTTTTGCTTTGGGAATGAATATGTTGAATTTCTACTTACTTTAGTAAATAAGTGAAGTAAGCTTTTGTTTAGCTTCATATGGTATATGAGAAGTTACCAGTGCTTTACAAACATGTAGTACTAGCCCGGTGTGGTGGCTCATGCCTGTAATCCCAGCATTTGGGAGGCTGAGACAGGAGGATTGTTGTGAGTTTGAGGCCAGCATGGGCTACAAAATGAGCTCAGGTGCAGCCTGAACAGCATAGTGAGACCCTGTCTCAAAAAGACAAGGGCTGGGGATCTAGCTCAGTGGCCTAAGTGCCTGCCTGGCAAGCGCGAGGTCATGAGTTCAATCGGTGGTGCCGCAAAAACAAAGAAAACATGTAATACTATAAAAACAAATCTATACTTCTAGGAAGAAATTATATAAGCATTTATATAATATACAATTAATTCAAGTATATATATATCTTAATTTAATTCATGTGAATAATTGTGACTTCTTACAAATGAGGCAGTGGATCTCTATAGTAGTAAAGTACTGTGTTTGGAAAAGGAAGGTTTGTTGTCTTTTTTGCTGATGCAGGCTGTCCCTGATTTTCTTTCACTTCCTCTATGGAATTATAGCTAAAATATGTATGCTGTAGGGTGTGCTCAAACTAGTTTCAATAGCATGTCATAGAAAAACCCAGGGCATTTGGAACATGTTCCAGATGAACTTGAAAACCTTGGTAATCTTCAAGAAGGAAGGTGTTAGCTCTCCCAGCCTGTACTTTAATCATCTGACCCCAGGAAAACCTTTTAGTAAATGGCAGAGTCCACATTTGTATTCACTGGACAGCTTCTGATAACATGGTCTCATTTCACCCCAAGAATGAAGGCTTTGTGAGGACTACTGATTGAAATAGGAAAAGGTTACTTTTTCTTAGGGTACTAGATTGACTGAAATGTAATTTTGCAATTTACTGGCGGTTAAAGCCGGTATGCGAATGAATAAAAGATGTTTGTCATTTTTGTTTGCTAGAAATAGTGAAATCAGCAGCAACAGAGAAGAAAGCAGTATTTGATGCACATCAGTTATCCTTTGTGGATCAGCTTCCTGTATGCTGTAGTTGTCACATTTGTAGATGCTGTGTTTGTATCTAGAGCCCAATATATATCACTTATACGGGAGTATGCAGTCCTCTAAATTGGGAAATTCTTAAAGACAATTTAGATAGTCTCCTACCTGATCTCAACACAAGGGATTCTGATTTGGAAAATGACTTGTCAGAGCTCACCTGGTGAGTGTTGGTAGATCCAGGACTAAAATCCTGACAAGTGTCTGAAATTAAGGAGTTTTTACGCTTCAGTTTGTACCCTGTATGCCAAAGTAAAATCATTATCTTTCTTTAAATTGGGTAAGAAATATCTACATTTCCTATAGTACAGGTGCCGAAATATCATATAGATTTAGCAAATACGTTATCCTAGAGCAACTCAGAGTACAAAAACTAGGTAAAACCATCTAGTCTTAACCATACCAAAATTTTTAATCTATATGTTAACATGTTGGTTAGATTTTGACTGGCTGTACTTCTCAGTGTACCATTTCATTCTCATAACTATTATTGATTATGATCATTTCATAATAATTGCAAAATTTTCACATTGAATTCTAATTTGCTTTCTAATCATGGGCATTGAACTGATAAGAGTTTGTTGTGGTAGAGTTGATTAAATGTTCTAGACAGTCTGATTTCTCCTTAAACTGAGGTTCACAGTGTACATAGGAAATATGTTCTCACTCAGTTGAACCTAGGACATTAAAGTTACAGAAATGTAGTAAACTGTCCCTTGCCAGAAAACATTTTTGCAGATTATTCACCATTGACTTAATGGGACATGACTAGAAAAAATACATAATAGAAAATAACTAATTATAGGAATTTATTAACTTTGACATTGTAAGAGTAGTCGACTTCATTTATTGACCTTCTTTTTACTGAGTGGCACTTACTTTCTTTGACCCTTCATATAATTTATCTAAATTAGTCCTCAACATTTATCTTTGAAGTTTAAATTTATTTTTAACTGATATAGAAATCATAAAACTTGCACATATTTATGGGGTACCATATGATATGTTTGTATATATGTACATTACATAATGTTTAAATCAGATCAAACAAATATTTATCATTTCATTATGGTAAAAATATTAATTCCTCGTTGTAATTTTTTGAAATATATAATACATTGTTGTTGTTGTAGTTTTCCTGCTGTTCAAATAACACACCAGCCCTTCTTGTTCCTAACTATAACTTAGTACCTACTGGTCAGCTTTTCTCTATCCTTCCTTCTCCCATTTACCCTTATTTTGCAGATGAGGAACCTGAATCTAAAAGAGATTAAGTAATTTTCTGAAAGTCTTTTGGCTTATAAGTAAGCAGTATTTGAATCCTGGTCAGCTCCAAAATTGATGTTTTTTTCTTTTCCGAAATAATTCTTAAACAGTGAACAAAATCTACAACAGATTCATTTTGCTACTGTGTACAAATTAAACAGATCTTATCAGCATACTTGCTGGAATTTATCACTATGATTTTTGCTTTTCCCAACTCATAGTATAGCTGCATTAATAGCCTTTGTTAGCTGAATGGGGGGGAGTTCACATGTAATTTAAATACCTGTAATGTGTATACAGATTTCTCCCTCAAAGAAATTAATCAATCCAATATGCCGAATTTATATAAAGAGCCACAGGGATTGATAGTATTCCTTCATAAAATCTATGTGGAAGTCCCAGTTATCTCTATAAAAATTTACCTGCAAACTTTGAAATACAGGCTGGCTGCTTCTTTACATTTATTATGTTATCACCCCCTGAATCTGTATAGATTGTATTTATTTGGTACCGGGAATCGAACTCATGATCTTGTGTTTGCCAGGCAGGCGCTTGTGCCACTGAGCTAAACCCCCGGCGTATAGACTGTATTTATAGAGGAGGGAATGTGATTGGAATGTTAGCCTACTTATATGATAATTAGAAAGATAAATCACATGATCTTTTGTGGCTATAGCTCCTTAGGTTAGTATAGTTCCAATTTTTTTTTTTTAGTGTATGTGCTGCCAAAGCAAGCACATCCTTAGGTTAGTATAAATCTGAGCTAAATCTAGGAATGAATCTATGATCTTGTCAGGATACCTTTTAGACAAACACATTCCTAGTCAGTGAATACAGCCAATTACTGAACATATGATGACATCAGGGTAGAATTTCAAACAGCTCACAATTTACTCATTTGTTTTTTCCTTGTAAATTTTGATTTGCACAATCCAAGGTAACTGAACAATGTGTGTGTTCTGTCAGATGGTTACCAGAGTGGAATTGTGAGTGTTGCAGTTTTCTTTATGGGAGCAGGCTTCTCAGAATATTTCCCCTTGCCTATTTATCTAATGATTTCTATAATAGAGTCACATGGGAATTTTGAGTACTGCTCTTGTTTGAAATTGAAATGAGCTTAACTAATCTTAGTGGGAAAGAAAATTCTCTGCTTGCAAAGTCTCTGGTTGCAGAAGAGAAGTTGGAAGTGGAAATACCTGACTCAAGGATAAATCGAACTTGCCCTAGCTGGTACTTAAGGAAATGCTCCTGTCATATGAAGCCAATAAACCAAAATGGTTTTTCTTTCATGGTGTAAACTTGTTCTTAAGTTGGGGTAGATGTGATCTTTTGGGTTTTAATGGGCATCACTGGGTTTATTCTACAGAGGTTTAAGGGGATGGGTGGCTTTTCTTTCTAGGCTAAGGCAAACAGAGAACTGGCTGCCAAACCAGTTGAAGGCTTATGTAAGTGCCAGGAAAAATGCCATTCAACATTGAAACAACAGAAGGTTGGAGTTCTTTAGGAGTAAGTGGAATCAACTAGAATAAATAAATTATTAGAAACTAAATATTTTTAGAGAAAAATTTCTTAGAAGAAAATTCTGCTATTGATTATCTAGTGTTATTTTTGAGGATATATTTTATCAATTACTTGTTTTCTATGTGGAAGATGTAATTGGCTCCATCGGAATAATTTTTGATTACAGTACTTTAAGATAGATTCTATACAGTGCTCAGGTACTTACAATGGTTATTATTTTTCTCCTCATATTACAGATGAGCAACCATAAGTGACATAAGTTTTATGATTATTCAATGTGTGGTAATGCCAAGATTGATTACTCTGTTCTGTTCTGCTTCCTCGTGCAGTACGTATTCATGGAGTATCTCAGAACCAATGTTCTGTGTATTGTATTACAAAAGTACTGTATGAGTTTCACTTTTTTTCTAAGTGGTTTTGGTAGTCCTCTCTTTAATTACAAAATTTTATAAATTCATCTAATATATACCGAATCATTAAAAATACAGGAAATGTTTCCCTCGTACTCATTTTTTATGATATTAAGAGTAACTTTTACAGTGGTTGCTCTATAAATTTCAATATTCCTGAGTTCTAAAGTAAATCAGCTATGTAATTGTTTTTTAAAGAAAGCAAAGAAGACAAGTTTGAGAGAACTGAATTTTTAAAATTTAGTTTCAGTGTTAAAAAATTGCAACCCTGGAGTATAGAAAATGATGAATTGGTAGAACATACAGATGTTGCAGTTAAGGAAATCTTTTCTAATACTTGTTCCATCCAACATTATGCTGTGCGGAATGCATATTGCTTGGGATTATGAAGAGAGCCTTAGTGACCACTTGGTGGAAATAAAATGAACGTAAGAATCAGTGTGTTAGGGACTTAGATAAAATGATCTGCTGATTGAGCTCAATTTTGAGATCGTGGGATGTTTCTTAAGAAAGGAAGTTCATCTTGAGTGTTTTGTGTTAATATCTACAACTGCATTTTCTGAGAATAGACAAGGTCTGATCTGTAATGGTTTTCTGGGTTACTTTTGCTTTGTTACTGCCATCACAGAAGTTTGGCTTCCTGACACCAGTCCATAAAGTTCGTGCCTGCAGCACAGGAAGCTTCTGAGATTGTATGTGCTTTTCTTAATCTGTTAGGGTAACTTGAGTCAGGTAATTCCTTATAGCAAGTTTTATGTCTTTCCAGCGATGCTACCAGTGTGACTAAAACTGTACCCACCCTGCTATCTTTATCCCTTTTTGTCATTCTCCTCTGATTCCCCAGTCATTTAGCCTGTCAGAAAGAAATTCCTGACTCAGCCATTTGTCTTTTCCAATAAGTTACCCAGTTACTCTGTGGTCTCTGATACTGATGTAGATGGTTTGTGATAAAGTACTGCTTCTGATTTGATAAATTACATTATCTCAGCATTTCCAAAACCCATTTGCCTGCGATCTACTGTGTCTGTGGTTAGCATAATATGCCTACTTGCCAAAGAAGTAGTTTAGGTTACTGGGTTTTCCCTTAACTTTGAATTTGGGAGATTAGAGAAAGAAAACAAAACCAGAAACCTTTGATAAATTGCACAGAATGAAATGTTGATATGAAATAAATTGCTTTCCTTTTTAAAATCACCTTTTACTGTATTTAACTGTGTGTGTTTATGTGTATCGAAAGTGTCTGTCTATTCACATGTTTAGAACTCATGCTTATTACGTTTTCCCTTATATGATTTAGTGCTTTCTATTTAAATTCCAACCTAACTGACTTAACTTTCGTATTTGGTACTAATGAACATTTGTATTTACAGTGAACAACTAGCATTATTTCTCCTTTATGGGAATGAACAACTCTCCATATTTCCTTTTTTGCTTTGGTGCTTAGAAAGATCATAGACATATTTGAGGCAGTATGCAGACTTGGTTGTATTAACATAATTTGTTTTCCAAAAAAAAATTTTCATTCTGAAACTTTATAGGAGCAGCATAAATTTAATTAACTGATTTTTGTCTTGATAGTATTTGTTTCCTTACTGTTTAGATGTTTAAGCTAGAATAAAAATGTCCCTTTTCTATCATTAAAAAATTTGAAGAGGATTATAAAATTTCAAAAGAAAAATAGGCTAGTTATGGGCCTACAGTATCTATTTAATATGATTTCGGTATTTACCTTTTCTAAAACTTTTCAGATTTAAGTTGAAAAGTTGGATATTTCAGCTATAGTCATAGTATGAAGTATATCAAAAAATACATTCAGTGGATAAATTAGAAGGCACATTGCGAGAATCCCCCTCAAAGTACTCCTGCTTGCTTTGTGTATATACTGCCGAAGTGAACACATCCCGCTTTCTTTGAACATAGTTATCCCATGGTTCTCTCTGCTTTGTGAAACACTTCTGAAAATCTTCTTTCTTGAGTGCCGTCTTGTGGCTGCCTTGATGCCCTGAACTGATTGAAAACGTTTATGTTTCATGCTCATCTTGACTTTGGGAAAGAGCCAGAAGTTTCTTGGTGCCAGATCTGGTAACAAGGTGATGGAGCACACCACAATGTTTTTAGAAGGGTGTCTTTCCTTTGGATGTCACTGGGCAACAGCAGTCACCAGTTTTTTTCTCTCATAGTCACAACAAAACAACTGAAAATAAAACCTCAAACCTGTAACCATGAAGGTATACCAAACAGTCGAAATACCAGTTATTGTAACCCTCAATTGTTTGTATGACATGTAGAATAAAAGTCTTTATCTGTCTTGTCTTTCAGAAAGGGATTACAAAAATCTATGTTCACTTTGAAATTAGGGGGATAATTGTACTAAGGTGATAACTGTAGGAAAGGGTATCTAATTTAGTTAAATTATGGACCTCTACTGAGAAGGCCATCTGTATTTGAGCCAAATTGAGTAAGCATGGCTTATTGTAAAGAATAGAGGATTTGGAGAGTGGATTCGAGAAGTATCCCTCCCACTGACTACTTGGGAACAAATGAGTGAGAATGGAACCATGTGAAGTTTACCTGCTGAGCATTGGCCAAAAGTAGGTGCCACCTCCCCATTCTGAGATTTTGGTAACTTCAGCAAGATGGAAAATTTGCTACATTGAAAGGAATGAATCAAAAGTTTCAATTATCCTTTATTCAGCGTAAAATAATCGCCCAAACATTACTTAAATACGGTTTTCATATTTTCAAGCTTCTGTTGAAAATGAGGCATTTAGTTTGTCATGGAGTACCTAAGTGGCTCAAAGCTGTTTGCTATTCTGGGGCTCATAATTGGAGCAGATGGTTAAGAGAATAACTGTGGTCTATAGCTCAGCATCTTTAAGATGCATCCCTTCTGCTCCTTTAGTTTCTGGTGATAGTGGTGGTGGAATTAGTTTTGATGAAGGTGATGTATGTCATCCTAAACTCTTAATATATAAACTTTGCTGCATCTGAGAATGCAGAGAATTTGTCATTAGGATGAAATCTGCTCATAATTTCCCTCCTATCCACATCTGTTCTCTTTCCTCTGTTCTTCCTTTCAGTTTTATTAAAATTTTAAGAGGCTCTCCTTTGATAGATTGGGGACGCTTTTCTTTTGTAGGGCAATAAGCAAAAGCATAGGCATATTTTATATGACTGTTAGTGCAAATTGCCTTTAATCTCATATATATTAGCGTAAAATATTTTAATATGCTCTTTCCAAAAGGAAGGGAGGGTCGGAGAAGTGGAGGGGATGTAGGTTGTTGGGTTCCAAAGGGAGGTGTTTTTGAAAGTTTTCACTTGGAGTACCTGCAGGTTTTTTTTTTTTTCTGTAGATCACCTGTGAAATACTGTGCAGATGAAAGACATTTTTGTTGTTGTTGTTTTTTAGTGGTAGTAATAGGAAGTGAACCTAGGTCCACCTGAATATCAAGGAAGCTTTCTACCACTTACATGAAATAAACTTTTTATTGCCCTTATTTTTCAGTAATAATTTTGATGGTCATTTCTGGAGGTCTCATTTCTTGGAACCTAGATAAAGTAAACTGTGTGTCCATAGTTTCCTTGGGAGTAGTGTCTCCTTCTTGACTACATGTACCACCTTTACAGAAATTTCATTGCATTTTTTATTTCAAAACCCCAATGCACATTTGTCCTGTTTAATTGGTATTTAATAATATTACATATTTCTGATGTTTGAAACACGTACCCATTTCTGCAAGTTCATCTTTGAGCAGAAACATTTTAAATCCAGAAGAGATTAGTTTCCAGTCCATTTTGTATACTTACTTAGATGATCTTGCTCAAGCTACCTCTTGTGCTTTGGTTTTTTCATAAGTGAAGTGAAGATATTGATAAAGCCTTTTTAGATAGGAACAAAAGTGAAAGTGCATTGCAGTTCATAAAGTGCCACATAAATATCAGTTGTGGCTGACTGTTATACTTTGTCAAGACAAAATAGGCCTCTGGAGTATCTTCTTTGTTCATAGAACATTTTCATGGATAAACAAAAGCAAGCATATCCCTACTCTGAAAACATTGAGTTTCTAGCCCATCTGCTATTAATAATATTTACATAAAAATAGAACAGTGCCTAAACTTCAACCATTCCATAAAAGGGAAAACAGACACAGTTGAAAGAAATAGTCTGTAGTGAATATATTAATCTTAGGCATTTTTACATGGATGGAAAATTGTAAAGATTGAGTCATAGGGATTATACGTCCGAGAGTATTGGCATGTGTGTAAAAGAATGATGGGTGATAAATTACTTTGTCTCTTTACAAATTTGTGCAGTATTAACTGAGAGTTGGGAACGAGTTCCTTATTACCTATTATTGGAGTATAAGGCAGCTGATTCAGTAGCCATTTCAGGTAGCAATCAGAAAATTTCTGGGTTTGGTACCAGTAGTGAGACTAGATGATGTGTACTCCTTCTGTGTACTTGACTGGGGAGAAAGTAGTTTTTGCTACTAAGAGTATAATTGGTCGTTCAAAACTTTTAAACTCCTGAGCAGAATCAGTTTCGCAAAATATTGTCCCACTGTTTCTTCTCTTACTAGTGCTGCCATCATAAATACAGGTTAAGTGCTTGATTCTTGGCTAAAATTTGAGAATAAATAAATGGCACTAATGTGTGTGTGTGTGCACATGCACACATGCCCATGTATATGTGTATGCTGCTGTGTGTGTACTGTCTTTTGTAGTGGTGGTGGAAGGTTCACTTCCATTTGTCCATAAGAAAGATAAGGACCTTATTTACAGTTGTGGTTTCTTATACCAGAAAAGCAGTGTGATATTTACACTTGTGTTGTCTGATTTATTTCACTTAAGAGTATGGTGTTAAGGTGTATCCATTTACATAAATGTGTCTCAAGTTCATCCTTCTTTATGGCTGAGTAGTACTCCATGTATATAAAGCACATCTTTATCCATTCATTGGTTGATGGGCATTTGGGCTGTTTTCAAGATTTAGCTATTACAGCTACTGCTGTGAATGTGGTTGTGCATGTATTGCTGTTATGAATGTATAATATTGTGAAATAGGAAGAAAATGTTCAAATGGGAAGTGGAACTAGGGAGAAGAAGGGGGAAAGCAAAAAGGAGAAAAAAAAAGAAAAATGAAAATAAAACTTTTGTAAGTCAGGAGGGAAGGCGAGGTTGAAGGGAGGGGAGTGGAATGGGGAAAAAAGAATCAAAAGATTTATCATGTACAGATATAAATTCCCTATGATGAATGTGATCATTATATATATCTAAAATGTGCCAATAAGCTTAGTTAACTAAAAAAAGGTGAGAGCCAAAGATATTTTACTCCACTTCTGAATCTAAATCACCTCTGTGAAACAAATTTTTAGTAGGTTATTTTGTTACTGAGGAAGAGAGAAACTTGCTTTGAACTTTCTAAAGTAACAATCTTAAATATGTTGTGTGTAAAATGGTTATTCCATTATTGGTAGGAAGCCAAGGAGATCATCCTCTGGTACTGTTGATGACTATATGACTAAGAAGACTGTCTTTGAAATACTGTTTTAGGACTTTATTTTCTTTGGGCTAGAATTTTACTCAAATCATTGATGTTCAGTGTTTTCCTTTAACATGTTTATTAAGAGTATAGAAATTTAGTTTCTGTTTCTCTACTAATTGTCATGTGGAGGAAGGATAAGAGGGTATTATCTATAAAGTAGTTCTGCATTTTTGTATGTAGAAATGTTCCCCAGTCGTTGGTAGGGAGAACTGGGGAGTGGGCTGTGTCTGGAGCTAGGAGGATAAAGTTGGCAAGCACATTTCTATGGGGGAAAATAATGAGAAAACAGGTCGAAGTGACATATTATAATGATGTAAGCAGAGGGAAAAAAAAGGTATAAGAGAGAGTTTTTGGTTGTCCTGTGGTGGTAAATATCAGGTTTTCTTTCATGCATGTAATGACTGTGGGGTAAAGGAATGACCATGAGGTAAAGAATTGATTTCTCAGGGTGATGCACAGGGCCTTTCTGTCTATAATTTTTTTGCAGTGATTCCTTTTGAAGAACTCCTGTATTTTTGTCCTTTGTGTCCCTTTTCATAATTGATCCTCTACCATAAATGCTCACTACTTCTGCCTATAGTTATTTAACTTTCCTTTGAAATCTATTTTGCATGGATTATCCTCACTCCTTGTACCTACTTCCAGTTTATAATTAGGATAACTGCTTTGATGTTTATGCCTTTCAAAAAGCTTACTACATATTCTCCTGTATAACATATATCAAATTGTATTTTACCTGTTTACTTTTCTGTCATCTCCACCTACCTCCTTGATTTGGAAATGACTTACTCATTCTGAAATAGAACTCAAGCTCAGCACATTTTATTGAATAAGTTTTTATTAAGTTCGTACTGTACCATTTGTGTATTTAGGCAAAATCTACAACTGAATGATAATTGTCCTTTAAATAAAACAGATGGAGAATGTATATATGATTATGTTTATGGTGGTCAGTTCCTCTTCATTCTCCAAACTTGCTTGGTTTAATGTAATCAAATGCACTGTATACTTATACGTATGTCTTTAGGTTAAAAATCATTAACAGTTTTTCTTTTAATGAAAATGGGAGAGAGTTTTAGCTTTATGTAAATTATTATTAATAATTTCGTATAAATGATTGACAAAATGTACCAGTCTGTGATACTGTCACAACAATAGCATAATGAACAGTTTTCTTGCTTTGTCTGTGGAACTCTTATTCTTTGAGTTTACTGACATGCTTTTCTTGATGTTTTTAATTAGTGCGTATTTCTTTAAATATCATATGCTATATTCAGTGCTAGTTGTGCAGAAGTGTCAGAGATTATTCCCCTGGGTCCCTGCCTAGATAGGGACGCAGCTATGTGCTGGATTTCAAAAGCAAAATGCATTTATTTTTGTTGACGCTTTCATGTACAAAGAGGCAGAGTTACAGAGACAGCCACCATACTCTAACTTTGGGAAAATATCTGAGACCCAAAAAAAAGGATATAGGACCACTTGATTCTGAGTGGGAACAAAAACAGTTGTGAAATTGACTTTAATGAGTGAACTCAATTTAGCAGCAGGCTAGGATAGTAGAAAAAGTGATGGAGTTTATTTACCTCAAGAAAACTGGCCTGAGTTCTGCATGAGTAGCTGTGAACATGGGAGGGAAGAAAATTGAGAAGTGTGAGGATAAAAGTCTAGAGCTCACCTTAATTGTATCCACAGGGAAAAGTAGTTAGGCGAGTTCACAGTGTTTAATCCTTACGTGCTGTTTGCACTGTTTACATGGAAGTAGATGAGAGACGGAGCAAAGGCCCATCCAGGTTTTAAACTTGGCCTGGCGGTGAAGTGTTTCCTGTAATCTCAGTCTGGTAACTGATTTACAAAAGTGACTGGATATATGACTATTTTCCAGCTTGTTAGAGTAGTGATGCAAGGAATACAGAGAAGATCTTGAAAGAAATCAGAGTAGATGCAGAAGAAATTGTAGATTGAGGAGTAGATGCAGAAGAAATGTGTGGATTGATTGAATAGTTTAGAGTAAGTGAAATCATGTATTTGGAAGTTCTCACTAAACTGTGACATGCTGTGTAATTTAGTGTATTGGTCAGTGCAGCTCTCTGTGTATGTGTGTGTATGTGTACTTCTTCAGTCACTGAAGATCATCTAGTGCCTCTTCCAACTCAAGCCCTGTTGATACCTATAGGTACCAGTTCAGCCTCTGCAGTGAGAAGATCCAGGGTCAACTCTCAGTAATTCAGTATATTTCAGTATGGCTGTTCAAATATTTAAAAATCATTAAGAATTGTTATCCTTACACCAGTTCTAATATAGCAAACTCTTTCTTTTTTTTTTTCTTTCATATGTGTGATTTAGGACTATATGCTACTGATGAAATGAAAGAAGTGTATTTAAAAATTAATTACAGGCTTTAAAATGTAATATATAAAGCATTGTATTAAGCATAAGAAACTTAGAAACCCAGGAACCTGGGCTTGGAACTGGAGACATAGTGTATGTGAGTCCCTCTCTGGGTTTGATCATCAGTATTGCAAAACAAAACATAAAAAGAAACCTAGGAAGCTATGACCCAAATTATAGGGGCATAAACCTGGGCCCAGCAGACCCATCCCTTACTTTCTACTGTAAGTTTGTACTTTAGCATTATAGTAGCCAGCTGTGCATCTCAGTACCTTTCCCTGAGGGACACAGGAAGCCATCTTTTGTTTACCCACTTGGTATGACAGCAAGAAGCATGCACATGTACAAAACTGGCAAAATGGGATTTGGACCCACCTTTACGCTTTAACTGGGTTTGTGTATGTTTACCTGAGCATCACAGAGGTGCAACACTCCAGGATTTGTTAAAAAAAAGTTTTATTTTGATTTTTCTGGTAGAAGTAGCCCAGTTTAGTACAAAGCACATGAAAAACCAGATTTGCAAGTTTTGGAGGAGGTCAAAAAGTAGATTACTCATGCATGAATGATGAAGACAATTCGTTATGGTAAAATACATGCTTTCTTAACAGAAGAGTGGTGTGGGTGTCTGCTGATGATAATAACTTTGACTTTGGCCATGAGAGCCAAAGTTCCTGAGACAGTGAAATACAACAAGAATCAACTGATACAGACACAGGGAATGCAGGGCTCCTTGATTCAGATGACGAAGAAAACAGCAATATGAGTACATATATGACTAGTCAAAATGTTGTGAAATGGCCATGCAACCAAATGGAATGATCTGATGTTAGAACTAGGTCTGAAAATACAGTGAGGGTCTTGGCAGAGGTGAAGTGTATTGGACAAAAAGCCAGCACTGCCATTCTATGTTGGAAATTGTAATATGAAATGCTACAAGATACTGTGAAATACACAAAGACTGAAATGCAGGTAAATTGTTCTGTATGGACCAGTATCCATATTCAGAGATGTATTTATTATGACACCTCACTAGCTGAAAAGAAAGCATTCATAGGTGTGCTGTACTTAGCACAGATTTCTTATGTTAATTGCAGGTATGTAAGAGACATATGGAAAAGTGATGGGTCAAAATATGGCTGAAAAATGTATGCCCTTGTAGATGCAAAGACTTATTATGTTTTCAGTTTAGACATTTATCCTGGAACTCAACTATCAGATCCTTAGTCATGTAGTAGTAAACAGAATGATGTTGTCAGCAGACTTGTTGCTCCCATCTCCCAAACTAATTGGAATGTGACATTGAACAATTGGGTTACTGGTTTCCAGTTGATGTTGCATTTGGTAGCAGAGCACAAGTTGACCAGCAAAGAAACCGTACACAGGAATGAAGCAGAAATTCCAGCAGAAATTCCAAATGAAATGTTGCAATTTCAAAACAGAGAATTGTACAGTACAATGTTTAGATTTCAGAAAGATGTAACTTTGGCCTTATATATGGCAAAGAAAAACAAACTGGTACTGCTGATGTCAGCATTTCACCATGATGGAAATATTCATAGGGAAACTGCAACAAATCGGAAGCCTGAGATGATAACTTTCAGTAACAAAACTGAAGGGAAGTATGTGTTTTTGATGAGTTATGCAACAACTGTGATGTCACTTGAAACACAAAGCATTGGCCAATGGTTGTCTTTTACTGGATCTTGTACATATCTGGAATAATAATTTGATAATATACAAAGAAAATAACAAGTTCAAAATACCATGGGAAATTTTCTTAGAGGATTGGGACTGGAGCTTATAAGAGGTTATTTACAGCAGAGGAGAAACAAAATTTTTCTCCCTAGGGAATTACGCAAAAAAAATGTGGACTGCACTGGTGAGATGACAGGTGGACAGGCAGGTGCAACATCACAAAGACCTCCTACAGCAACAGGAAACAAAATTGGATGTTAATTGCGCCCTACAAGAAAGAACAAGTAAACAAAACATATGTCCTATCAGTGTAAGCGATAGTTGTAAATGGACCATCCAGTTGTCATGTGTGAGGACTGCCTTAGGTATGATAGTTGAAGAAAAGATTATTTCTGTGGTAGACTGTTGTGTTTACCTTGTAGTTCACATAGTTTTTTATTTTCGATGTTGTTTTTTAGGTTTTATAAGCCAGCTGATGTAAAATGTGATGCCTATTCTAAGCACTCATTACATATTTGATATTCTATTTTATTGATATCTTATTTTCCTGCTGAGTGCACATTGTAAGTATAGTAAGAAGTTCCTGACAAAACAGCCAAGACCAGTGAGATGTCCAGTTAGAATTTTCTGAGAATTCTTCTGATGAAAAAGAACAGAGCTTTGTTTCAAAATTACTGATGTGATGGTTATGTTTGTGCAAGGGGTAAGCAAGTCATACCCAGTTTAGTATGGTTTTTGGGTAGGAGTGTTACCTTTACCATAAAACCATTTCAAAGTAATCTTGACATTCTTGAGATTTCCCTATTTTTATTGCATTATCTCTAATTCAGGGCTGAACTGTGTGATGTATGCTCATACATTCATAAATGCTGAGGTGATAAAGGAGTTTTCAGTATTCTGTTTCAATTAAACATCCTCATGGACAAGTCCAAAGATGGAGAAAGAGATATGGAACCTGTCATAAACCCTAGGGAACAGTTTCATGCACCTATACATGGTAATAGTTGAGGTTTGGGGAATTTTCCTTTTCTTAATGTGAGTTACTTGTTTGGGATAAAGTGAGAACTACATGTCCTTGAAACAACACATTTTGTCATGAATCTCTCATGTTTTTTGTTCATATGGTTCTTTTAAGAAGTAGTAGTTTGAATTGCGTTTTAGAGTAAACTAGACTTGAAGATCATCTTTTCCCATTTTGCTTCTGAGGAAACAGTGTAGCACATGCTCTGCTTGGATCTTCAGAGGGAGACAAAGTTAGAGGCAAAGTCCTGGTTTCCTCTAGAGTTTCCATTTTCTTTGGGTTTGTGGATTATTTGAGAGTAGCTTATATTTAGAAAGACTTAGAGACCAGCCATCAAATACAGTGGTACCTGAGTTCACAAATGCTTTTCGTTTCCAAATAATTTGGTTCACAAACAAAAGCGTTTGACAAAATTTTGTTTTTATTTGCAAACTCTACATTGAATAACAAACATGACCACCACCATCTTTCCTGTACAAACATGGCCAACTTTTCCAAAATCATGGAACAAACTAAGTCATGAACCAAGGTACCACTCTGATGTGATTATTGGAAGTAGAGATTTGTTCCTACCTGAAGGACAAATGAAGGTGATATTTTTTCCTAAGGACATTTTAGTAGACATAACTCTTAGAGAATTCCTTGATCTACAGATGGCTGAGGTGTAAGATAGATTTCTTTTAATACCTCTGACCATGGAAGAACTCAGCTCTCTCTGAGAACCAATATACAGTGTATCGTTGACTTCTTTTATTTTAGTAGTACTTGCCCTCTTGAATTTCTAAACCAGGATTCTAATTCTATGGTTAATGTCCTTACCTCTTGAAAAAGACCAGCGCTAACCATTATTTTGTGACACTGTACTTGGTAAGCACTGTATCATACTTCAGTAGTTACTATTTTATGCATTGTGAGTTATAAATTTGATCATCTCAGAATATTAGAATTGATGTTTTTTAAGTAAACAGAATTATTTTCTTTTTATGTTAAAGTAGTGCTAATGAACCTTCCTGTCTGCTCTTTCTCACTCATCTTTTGCAGTATGCCGAGATTTTGCCGTCCTGGAGGACCACACCCTGGCTCACAACCTGCAGGAACAGGAGAGTGAGTAATGGCCATTCTTGTGCCTTCAGTTTTCTTTTCTCAGCGGTAGCTTGAGGCACTTTCCTTAGGGTAAAGTAGGGAGAGAGCACCATGCCCAGGCTACATCGCACATCTATCCAGGAGGATTTGTCTAGGCAAATGATGCTTGGGTAAAAATGAATTTTCGAGTGCTTTGAGTCATACAGGCAGTCAAGGATTCTAAGACTGATGAGTCTGTAAGAGGAGCATAGGAATTTGAACCTTTTTCTCCTTGTTGAAGAAGGTAGACAGTATGGTCAGGCTGAGAAGCTATTCTTGACTCCTACAATAGGGGCCTGAACATCTTTTCCAGGTCACTGGATTTTTTAAAGAATATTTTTACTTTGTTCTGATGGAAAGTAAATTGAAGTTATGTCAGGCAGTGGTTGTGTTTGTAATTCTTGAATAATTAAATTCATTTGTCAATATAAAAAGAATTGAAAAATACAGCTAATAAATAGTGTGGCTATGTGTGGTAATAGAAGGAACATTGGTCCTGGCTCAGAATATTTGTGTAGAAGTCCTACCACTACTACTTTTTTGTCATGGGACCAAAGGCAAATTATTTAATGTTTTTGGTCCCCTTTTTACTTAGGGGTGGATATGAAGCTTGTTTTAATATTAATCCTGTTTTTCACTTTATCTGAGGTTCTTTACTTTCTAACAAGCCTAAGTATTATAATTCTTCTCTTCAATCATTTTGTCCCAGTTGAACATCATTTGGCATCAAACATTCAGAGGAACCGTTTGGTCCAGCATGATCTCCAGGTGGCCAAACAGCTCCAGGAAGAAGATCTGAAAGCACAGGCTCAACGCCAGAAGCGCTACAAAGACCTGTGAGGATCTGGGGTGTCGGGGGGATTGATGTCAGAATTGTGGAGCCTGCACCTAAGCCGGGATTGGAGACCTCTCCTGTACCCTTGACTCCTTCCCTGTTCATTTATAAATCCTACAGTCACTATCTGATAGTTCTTTTTGCTTTTAAAACTTTCTTTGTTATTGGAGAACTTGACTAGGTTTTAGAGCATGTAGATCATGTTGTGAACTCAACATTTTAAGCCTTGTGTGCCAATTGATTGACTGCTCTTGAATTTATTTTTCTTACTCATGCAGGGGAAAATACTTTCTCCCCTTACCTCACAGTTTGTTTAGGGGATCCAGTGAAAAAATAGATACCAGTGAAATTTACGAATTGTATTGAGTTCCTTAACTATTTCCTAGCATGTGTTGCTGCTGTTTCCTTGAATCACTTGCTTTTTAAGAAGCAGAATGTTCTGGAAAGCTCCAATTTGTACACAGTTTTCTGTGTAACTTCAGCATCTGACCAAACTCATTCTTTTCTCTTAATGTATAAATGGAAATGATTATTTCTAACATCTTCCCAGTACATTGACTTTTTACTCTTTTGTACTGTTTTAAAGTTCACAGGATGTGTTTCTTGTGTGAGTGTGGCTCTTATAACCTAAACCTCTGTGGGTGATTTAACCACATAATACTGTGATGAGGGGCAAAAATAAAGGGAGACGCGAAAGAAACCTCCTGATTTACTTTAATGACATGTTCAAATGAAGTAGGAAAGTTTGCATTTGAGAAATGATGTGTCTTTTGGTTTATTATTTGTAAGAGGGGCTTTAGTTTGCATTTTGTTAAGCTTGCTTATTCTGCAAAGAAACAGCATTAACTTACCTAACTTGGTACCGTGAAAGGAACTGGAGTCCAGAACTAGGAGCAAGGCATAGCGATTGCCTTTAACAGCCTCAGAAAAACACAAGAGCATTCATTATATAGCTGGAGATACATGTGTGAGTCACAGAGAATTCAATTATATATTACATGCCTATTAAAAAAGAGACTAGGAAAGGTTTCGTAAGACCAGTTAAGTGTGTTTAATCTGAACCTTGATGGTTCATTAGGATTTTATAGTGGAGAAGGAATAGCATACATAAGGGGAATAGATAAAAGACCTTGGAATCTCATGGTAGTTGTAAGAAGTTGAATATTGCTGAAGTGGAGAATATGACTAGGGGTGAAAGTGGAAGACCAGAAAAGTAATCCAGAAGTTAGACCAAAAAGGTCATATAAGTGATATTAAGGAATTCACACTTGATAAGGAATAGAGAAGCATTCAGGGAATTTTAACTTATCATTTGGGACCTACTGTAGGAACTGGGTAGGGAAAGATTTGGAAGGAAAAATTGAAGACAGCTATTAGGCAATGATTAAATTAAGGGACATTAAAGTCAGAATTGAAGATAGTGTAATGGTGATATATTGAAGGTGTTCCGAGGCTCATTGTTACATAGGGAGGTAAAGAAAGAGCCACAGCTAGAATGTTCTAGAGTTCTAAATGATCACCCTGGGAGGAAGGACTAGTTCTGAGGTTGATGAAGAAATTCGGATAATTACAATGAGTATAATGAACTTACTCAGAAATTATTAGGACAAACCACTGTAAAATATAAATTAGGAGTCATAGTGATAGTTTAAGGATCTTACAGCAGGTGTAGTATTTTTGCATGGGACTGCAAGGTTTGGGAAGCATTTAGTAAATTAGAAAGGAAATTTTTCAGTCTTCACCCTGGCAGTCTTGACAGCTAGGCATCATGGAATGAACGAAATACAAATTTTAATGAACTGGTTTCTTCCACTTGGTTTGGGTCCTGGGGCCACTGTCCAAGGTTAGACTTACCAGTTATTTACTATTCCTTTCTAACTTAGTTTTACTTTGGCGAAATTCTGTCTAGTTAGCTGTCTGAACCAGAGCTAGTCCTTCTTGGGAGTATAGTTTGAAATCATTAAGCTTAGTTAAAACTTCACTTTTTAATTTTTTTATTCTAGGAGACGCATATTCTGTGTCACTTGTAACCTTGAAACACCTCATTTGCATTTGCTTTCTGTGTTGTTCGGCTTTTTATTTTTTCCAATTTGTTTATTGCCTTGCATTTAATTAGTAGCCCTTATTGCTATATAGATTTTACATTCGTTGGGAAGTCCAGCTAGAGAAGTCTTTGAAAACTAAGGTTAAAAAAAAAAAGAAAACTAAGATTAAAAAAAAGAAAACTAAGATTGTGGTTTAATATGTGATTTTTAATTATAATAAAAATGAATAAAATATAAGAGGAAATCAATTTCTGCATAGGCTTTTGTTTTCATTTCTTTGATTTGGATAGTTAAGAATCTGAAATTATTTGACTTGCAATATAGAGTCATTAAGTCCAAACTTTTTCATAAGCTGATAAAATGGCATGCGAAGGCATGGTTTACAGTTGGTAGTAGTAGCAGCAGAAACAGGGTCTGTGGACTTGTCCTGTGATTTTCCTACTGATTCTAAAAAATAAAATCTTGCTATTTCTTACTTGTGCATTCCGTCTTGTATCTTGTTCTCTTTCTGCCTGTGCATATGTGTACATACTAACATGTGTACATTTACATGCACTTTCACCTGCATCTGCGTACTTCCAACCAGGTTGAAATGGCCATTTTTTTTCTACAAATGAGAATGATTTTCATACCCTCAATTTTGCTTGAATACAATATTTGGATTTCACTTCCCCCATAGAAGTCTAGATATTTTGCTCTCCCCATGCCTTTTATTTCTCCCAGTACAGGGGATTGAACTGAAGATATTCACACTGAGCAACATCCCCAGCTCTTTGTGTGTGTGTGTGTGTGTGTGTGTGTGTGTGTGTGTGTGTGTGTAATTATTTTGAGACAGGGTCTTGCTCAGTTGTTCAGGGTGGGCTGGAACTTGACTCAGCCGCCCAGAATGCTCGGACTACAGGTATGGGCCACCACATCTGTCTTCAATTCTTAATTACAAAAGAATGACATTAAACGTGAAAATATACAAGCAAGTCTGAGACTCACTGAACATTTTTTTAAGTTCAATTCTTGGGGAGAATAAAGGGTTGTATTTATTTAGCAAAGTACTGCACATGATAAATTGCACTTGGAATTTTATTCCAGCGTCTTTTTAGTAGTCAACTCTAGCTTGTTTTCACTCATCATTCGTAACTAGTAGCTTTGTATGAAAGATAGCTCCCTGGAGCTATCACATTCTAGGATTTTCATCTTAATTGATTTGTCTTGAAACCTGAAGTCAGACTTCAGTGTCTAAGGCCAAATTTTGTAGTGCTTTCTGAGAGAAACAAACTCCATTTTCTGTGGAGCTACTGTTTTAAAAGTAGTACTTGCAAAGATCTCTTTTGCTTACCAATATGATTTCCCTTGTTTCTACCACCAGAATATAATATGTGCTTTACAAGGTAGGCAGAGGATTCATTTACTTTTATATCCTCAGTGTTACGCATAATGGTATTCAGTAATTTGTGTTTAGTTTTAGGAAAAATTATTCCTTATTTTCTTTTTTCACATTATTTTCATCTTTGTTTTGTAGGGAACAACAAGACTGTGAAATTGCTCAGGAAATTCAGGAGAAGCTGGCTATTGAGGCCGAGAGACGACGCATTCAGGAGAAGAAAGATGAGGTATAACTTGGTTAATGCCCCAACAGACCATGGTGGAGGGGATGCTCAGCTTTGGAGAAATAGCTTTGCGTATTCACCAACTCAGTGTAGGCTTGTCAGGTGAGCAGCAGGGCTCTCCTTGCTTGAGGTACGGTAGTCTGAGCATTGTCTGCCATAGACCACTATTTGTTACCTCATGATCAGTTATATAAGTGATGCAGTCTTGAAACATGATAGTGGAGAATTTGGTAAAAGGTGTGCATTAGTCTCCTAGGACTTCTAAAACAAATTATCACAAATTTGGTTTATTACCACAACAGAAATTTTTTTTATCTGGAAGCTAGAAATATAAAATCAAGGTATTGACTGGTTCATGCCTCCTCTTGAGAAGGATCATCCCCTGTATCTCCGAACTCCTGGTGACACCTGCTGGTCTTTGGCTTGTGGCCTCATCTCTTCAGCCTCTGCCTCCCTTGTTATGTGGCCTTCTTCTCTCTGTGTAACTTTGTGTCCTCTGATCTTCCATAAAGCACACTGATCGTTGATGGCACACCGACCATAATCCAGCATGTCCTCAGCTTCTAATCACATTCACAAATATCCCATTCTGAGGTCCTGAGGTCAGAGGAATTGTTGAGAGCATTGTTAACTTCATTAAAGATTTCTGTGACTCAGTTGTCTTGCAGCTTTAAGGAGAGGAGACTTTGGAACCTGAACTAGAGTTAAGGGTTATTGTTTGTGAGATGCCAGGGGCTGACATATTGTCATTTTCTTATGGTTGATGTTTTCATTTTTCCTTGACTGGTTGGCTTAACTAATCTGTTTGATTTTGTATATATTTTTAAGTTGCATTGTTTTGAAAACTGAAAATGACTGGAATTAGTAATACAGTCGTCATACCTTAGTTTTTGACTGCTTTGAAACCTGTCAGTTTTTACTTGAGTCATTTGATGTGAAAATTTTGTGCTGGTGCTTGTTGTTTGTGTAGCACTCAACTTATAAGCTAGAACTTGTCAGTGTCAATTGCCTCGTGACTCACTACTCTCTCCAGCCTAAACAATTTGTTTGGAATCCTTTGTTTTTGATACTTAATGATAAGTACAGGGTACCACTGTAGTACTTGGTTTATGAGAGGATTGGATTTATAGTTAACTATTATTTGCTTTTGTGTTATGTATTTGTAGTACGATGTACAAACAGTTCATTTAAATTTATATCCATTCTGTGTCTACCTTCCTTCACACCTGCTAAGCTATTGGCTTGTTTGTGCGTGTGTTTGTGTGTGCACGTGCGCATGTGGTACTGGGAATTGGACCCAGGGCCTTCATACTAAGCTATATCCACAACCCTTTTTGTGTTTTGAGACAAGAGTCTCAGTGTGTTACTGAGTTGTCCAGGCTGTGCTCAACTTGGAGATCTTCCTGCTTCAGCTTCCCTGAGTGTTGGGATTACAGGTGTTCACCACCATACCTGGCTTGGCTATTGTCTTGATTGCAATAGACCAGGAAATGATTTGTCAGTTTTAATAGTAGGATGCCGCTATCACTTGTTATGTACATAGAGGCCACTTTGAGAGTTAAAGGGGTGCTCTTAATAAGTTTTATTAATTGGAACTGTACCAGGCAAGCTGGCTCATATGATCTCCTGTTAAATAGATGTGATACAGGGTCATCAGTAAACTAGCTTACGTGTACCACTTCTCTCTCTGAGTTCTTGTTCAATATCAGATGAGTGTGAGACACCTAGTATGAATGTAGTTAGTTGTTTGCACAAGAAACAGACCATGATTGTGTAATAAAACTGCAAGTAAGAATTGGGTTATTTTTGACCCTTCTTGTTATCAACACAGGAGGCTCTTTCTTACTACAGGATGTGTTGCCTCTTTATAAAAAAGACTTTGCTTTGGGGATGAAACTGGGGACTGAATGAAGTGATTCTATTTTGCAGACAGCTTCTATTTTAGAAGGAACAGTTAACATTTATAAATGATACTAGTATCCTGTTTTTCTGCCCATTCAGAAAAAAAAAAGAAACCAAGATACTTTATTTTAAGCCTTTAGAGTTTAAATAGCAATCAAAATAAGAAATTTTATGGTAATACTCCATGAAGTCAGCAGTGTAGTGATTAATTTCATTTTTCAGATGAAGAAATTAAGTCTTCAAGCAAACGCTAGTCACAAGTTTCATTAAGATCCAGAGATATGTTTCTACAGTTCAGACCTCCTGAATGCTTCTGAGTTAGATATGTTATGGTACAACATACTACATGTGGTCTTTGGACTTAGTCTGACTTGGATGTGTGTATTAGCTCTTCAGCTTTTAGCTGTGTGACTTGCAACATCTCACATAATATGGAGAACCTAGGTTTCAAAATGGAGAGGAATGTTTATTGAACATACCCCAAAAGACTGTTGAGAGGTTTCAGTGAGATCATATGAGACTTCCAGTACCCATGAAGTTAATTACTGTTTTCTTTTTGGTTTCTTACCAGATTTTTTTTCCTCATGATTTCACCTCTTGTACAATTGTTTGTCCAGAATTAGGGAAGAATTAAACACGGTTAAGTGTATTCTAATATGGCATCATTGGAAGGGCGTTAAGTATTTACCTGCCTTTCCAGGCCTTGCATTAACTTACCCTCTACTCTATTTGTCCCCTTCCAGTAGAGTGGTAAAGTTAAATGAGAAATATGAATGTGGAGGGGAGAAATATGAGTGTGGAGGTGAGAGAAGCCTTTTAAACTTTCATTTAGATTTTTTGACTTTTCAGTTTATGCTTTAGTTTAGAAGATGACTACTGTGTCAGGAAGTTATTTTGTCATTGGAAAATATGACTCTTAGTTGACTAGTATGTTATCAATTTTAAATGAAAAAAATGTGAATAATCAAATTGTCATTAAAGGATATGATAGTGCTGTTTAGTCCATTGGAAACAAGGTGACTTTCGAGGCAGAGGAGAGTGAAACAGTAGTGCTAATTCTTCTGATCAGTATTTGGAAAAGCATCACCTGTTTTTGTTTTTGGTTTTTTTGTACTGGAAATCGAACTCAGGATCTTGCGTTTGCTAGGCAGGCACTGAGCCACTGAGGTATTTCCCCAGCCCAGCATTGCCCTGTGTTGCATGAGCTAGTCCTCTTTTTTTTTTTTTTCTCTGTGAGACTGCTTAGTTAGTAAGTTCTTATTCAACAGTAGTTCTGAATTTTCACGTAAATTTTTTAGATACATGTGTCAGATGGGTCAGTATTCTTATAATCTAATATAACCAGGTATAAAGACTAGATCTCCTTTCCTCTTGGGCCAGATTTATTTTTCTTTTTTTCTGAGCAGCATTGTGAAAAGTAACAGAATATCTTGGATGAATAGCATTTCCACCTTTGCTATGGTATAATTAATGTAAGGAAAATAATATGTCCATGTAAGGAAACATGTAGAAAAGTGAAAAGAAAAGAAAAAGAAAAATAGGGTTTTTTGTCTCTAGCATTATGAGTGCTTTCTTCTCTCTTACCCTCACCTTTCTCTATCCCTTTCCTGCCTCTTTCTTTTCTGAAAAAAGCAAACAAACAAAAAGTTTCTTACGTAACGTCTTAAATATGGTAGTTTGAATGTCCCCTGTTGAGAAGGCCTGTTGTCTGGGTGTCCTCTACTGTCAGTCTGTATTTAATAACAGTGGACTAATTCCAGTGAGGTTTTTCTCTTGTAGTCATAGCACAAGCATTTGTCAGTGTTTTTTAATAAAGCCAAGGGATGTGTGGTTAGTTGGTTTAATTTGTGAGTGGGTGTCTGTACTAGTGTGTGAGAGTACATACCTATTAGTATGTTTGAACCTTGTTCCAAATATACATGAATGTGCAACTATTTTAGGAAAAATAGTAAACATTTACTTAAAATTAAGTAAACACTAGAGTTGCCAAACATGCCATGAAAGATTGTGGCATTGGTCCAAGAATTTGAAGCCATTTACAATATGAGCAGTTCAGGAATAAACTTAGTAACCAATTTACATTAAAAACTGAATTTAATATGAGCATATTTATTTATAGCACTTAGATTTTGAGAGTTTTGTACTCTAAAAGAATATTTAATTTCATAATATTTGGAAACTAGCTCCAATAGAAGTATATTTTAGTTATTTAAAAATTTCTTAAAAATAAAGTTACGCAAATATAAAATGGAAGCCAAAGGGAGGCTTTCTTTCTCTTATCCTGCTTATGTTAATGTTTTTACTGCTGCAAGGTTGATATCCTGTTTTCTGCTTTTGTAAAATAACTCTTTGGGGATTATTCCTGTTTTGAGATGCTTGCTGAATTAGTTGTTAGTATGTTATTTGCTAGCTAATAAACTAGTTTAACAGTCTAGCAGAATAGTATTTTTTTTTTCTGACGGTCGTGTGATTTGACAGTCATTCAAGAAAGAAATAAGCTTGCTATGTTATATAAACCATAAATACCTTAAAGACTTTAATTCTATGATTAAATAATTGGGAGAGTTATGTCCTGGGCTCCACTGCACCTTGTTTATATTAATGCCTATTTCAGAGCACTCAGCTTTGCATGTCTTGTTATACTAATAGTTTGACTTTTAATACCTCATATTTGGAAACAGGATATTGACCATGTCCTGGTTCCCTACTGGTCTACAGCATGATGTTTGGCCCATTGAAAGGAATTACTTTGTCTGTTTTTATTAAAATTACTTTTCCTTAGCATTCTAGAGACCCTTAACATGCTCTTTCTTAGGTTATAGTTTCAAGTATCCCAGAGTTGGGTGAAAAGATAAATTTACAATGGTAAATTCACATTCTAATTAATGTTCTTACTAACAGTTAGTTGTCTGTGGAACAGGGTTATCCAAAATAAATCTATCAGATAAATTATAAAATAATTGAAAACGACTTTAAAAGGACTTAAGGGTTGTTATAATTTGTTTTCCCAGGGTATATATAGAACACTAATTTCACAAGGTTTATTTTTTTAAATAAAATGAACTTTGTCATAAAATTAATTTGGAAAATCTTAGGTTACAGGGAGATGACAATTTTTTAATAAAAAAAAATGTATTAATACACATTTTATAGAATTAGATATGGTATATGCTTTCTATTGAATGCCTCTTTATTTTGGGGGAGAACACTGAGATCGGAGCTTGGGAAATGCTGTTCTAAACTAACCTTTATCAAGAAGAAAGAAGAGGATCGAGGAGGCTGTTCTTATCAGAGGTGATAGACTGGGTAGCTACCCAAGTGTGGTGACTGATACTTACCATCTTTAGCTTGTTTTAGAGGAAATCCCTTTATTTGGAAATCATCTAACTGAATTCACTGCATAGTAATTCTGGAAAGTTGGAAGAACTGACTTGGGCTAAAGCCCTCCTGTAATGTAGTGGCAGTTTTCCACTGAATCTGCATGCTCCCTTTCCTCAAGCTTAGCAGTTTCTTCTCATTGAGATAGTTTTACTCAAAAAGGCTGGACAAAGAGCAAAAAGGTTTGGGTGCTAAGGTATATGACATACTATTAATGATTATTATTTTGGTACTTAATTAAAAACACTTCTTCAACTAGGTAATACATTATAAAGAAGGGACATAATTCTTGTTTTTCTACTAGTTCTTCAATTCATTAGGACTGAATTCAGTAGCGAGAAAGCAATTTACAAGGTCCTTGGAGTGTAGTTTAATAATTTCTGTTGGAAGTGGGCTTGATAATTTTCTTTTGTATTTACATCAGGGAGGTTTTGGATAACATAAAGCACACTGTTTAGGAAAATGTAATGTTTGGTGCTTGTTAAATATGAAAACTCAGTGAGGTGTTTTCATTATTTGTCACTCCTTGGTCAAGACAAGGGATCTGGGAACTTTCTGCTGTAACAAATAATAGTTTTAGGGGAACATACCTGTCCAACCCCTGCCTCTCTTTCTAACTGATTGATATACATCAAGTTTAATGAAACTGGCATATGCATTGGCACTTGGTAAACATGCACAGACTAAAATGGTACCTTAAGTAATTGATAAAGTTGACTTTAAGGTTGAAGAGTTCAAATGTCGTTCTGTGGATAAAGGTGCTTCAAAAAATTCATATTAGTTAACTGTCACTTAACTAAGGGTTCTTTAAAGCATGTGTGCCTTGAACTGGAAGGAAAAAGAGAATCATCGTGACTTCCAGCTGCAGAGATTACTTTTTCCCTCGAAGTATTAGAAATTCAGAGTTCTGTGTATGAAGAGTGTAGTTACATGAAATAGAATTGTGTCTTTTCCCTCTCATTCTGAGTTTCAGCATTTTGTGAGGGTGCACTTAAGTGCTTGACTCTTTAGCATGGGCTTTTAAATGTATTTATCAAATATATGTGTAATATGTGTGAATGATAATCAGGTTCATAATTTATGTATATACCAGTTAAAAGCAAAGTGTTAAAATAGTTTAAGTTTCAGTTTAAACATTTACTTAATGTAAAGTGAGATTTGTAAGGCTATTTTGGTGACTATTAAAAAGAACTGAAATTGGATATTTTTGTTTTACCTACCCTTAGCACACAATTTGTTTCTTCATAGACGTGAAATATTCTGATTCACTCAGTTTTTTTTTTTTTAAATTGTTCTGCAGTCTTAGTCTTTATTTGGAGAGATTCAGAAATTTTCAAAAAGTTCAAGAATAGTAAGTTTTGCTTCATATTTACATAACTAACATTTAAGTACTTCTTGTATTCTAAAAGGAAGCATCACAAACCACCTGTGGTATTATTGCTATTTGCTCTAGTTAGTATTATTGCCATGTTCATCTGAGCCTTTAAAAATCTAATGAGAGGTATCAGGCTTCTCTCCAGAACAGAGTATATGAACATGAAATTATACATACTATTTTCTAAGGTTTTCATATAAATAATCTTCCATTCAGAACACTTTCACTCTCCAGCACAAAACTGATAGTACCCTTTATCCACCTGCATTGTGTACTCCATATGTCCTAAGATTTGCCCACAAGGAGTGCTTATGATCCAGTCTGTGGCTGTTTTTCTAGCTTCACTTTTCTCTGTAGCATACCACACATACATGTTTTGATTGAACTATTGGTCATTCTTCGGAATGATGCCATGCAATGTTCATGACTTTGCTAATGTTCTCTTTTTCTAGTTTTCCCATTGAAATTCAGTTCTTTGTTTAAGTCTTAACCCCATGCAAATTTTCCACCAATTCTGTTAAGGAGAAATAACATTTTTTCTTTTTACTTCTATACAGATTTTAAACCTTTTTTGAGGTATCTTTAGTTTTTATTGTAGTTGTTTGTATTTACTATTGTTTTCAAAAAGTGTGGTCCTCTCTAGGAAATATGGTTAGAATGTTATTCATCACTCTGCCCCTCACAGTGCCTTGTACACAGTAACTGCTAAAATCTTGCCTGGGTGTGAAACGGGGAACATGAGGAAGCGCATTTTCTCCTTTTGTTTTGTTTTGGTTTTGTTTTTCTTTTGTTTTGTTTTGGTGCTAGGAATTGAACCTAGGGTCTCTCACGTTAGGCAAGTGCTGTACCATTGTCCTTTAGTACTGCTCTCTCTTCTTTACTTCACACAGTGTTGTTCCAAGGTAAACCAAATTAGAATCACCCAAAGAATTCTTTTCAAAAGTTTTAATATTATATTACAGTTTACTATAGACGGTTTTAGATTACTGTGTCCTTCCCCATCCAAACTTGCTGAATCATCAGCTTGAAAGAAGGACCCACCAACATGTATTTAAAACACTCTGTTGTACAAGCAGCTTAGGGCATTTCTAGGTTTGAATGTCTTTGGATTGAGCTAGATTGAAACAATTAAAAACCAAAAAAAAAAAAAAAAGCCTGTGTCACTCATCTAGGTCATTTGCTATTCCTTGAACAGTTGGACAGCATGCTATTAATACTGGAAAGTCTATAGAGAGCCATGGACAGAACCATAAAAACTTGCTAAGAATGTTGAACTCCACTGTTTCAAGTTTGTTCATTCTCTGTGTTTTGATTTTCTTTTGTCTTTGCAGGACATAGCTCGTCTTTTACAAGAAAAGGAGTTGCAAGAAGAGAAAAAGCGAAAGAAACACATTCCAGAATTCTCTGGAGCCAATGTTTATGGAGACACTTATTACTATGAAGATGGAGGTAACAATGCCTGCATTATGACTCTATCCTTTCTTAGACTCAGCCTCAAGACCCCCATTAATTTTGTCCATAAAGTGAGTAACCTTAGAACAGAACATTTCTCTTATTCCCAGGCACTCAGTTCATTTAGAGTTAAGGCAGGATTGTATCGAATAGTGTGAACTTATCTATTCTTTAGTTGGACAGTCAGAGCCATTTTTATGATTACTGAGACTTGAATATGGCTTTGTAAAACTTGATACACATTCTTCTGTGTTGCCCCTTGAAGCAGTATATTCTAAACACATAAAATGGGGTATGGAAGATGTCAGGTGACTCTCTGAATTTAACTTTTTTTAAAGAAATCTGGGCAGTGCTGTTTCTTTGAATTAGTGAAATGATATGATTAAAGAAGGTGTACCATGTATTAGTTACTGGGTAACAAAACTTTTTCCCCATACTTTCTTTTTTGAATCTTGGATCAGTGCTTTAGCCTACTTAAAACACTGTTAGCTGCATTTTTTGATTTTGAAACTTTCTTTGCTATTTGATTACAATATAGAATAATTTCTGAGGGGAAAAATTCCCTCCATAGTCTTGCTTACCTGGTATCTGCTTTTGTAGGTTGGTGATGGTGCTGGTATGGTGGTTGCAATTGTGGTGTGGTAATTCCTTATCTTAAAAGTGTGTTGGGAAAGAATATTTGCAAATATAACTCAGTCCTTGTCAAAGATCTTCCAAAGGAAAGACATTTTTTGTAGTTTCAAGGGTCACTATTGAAGGTCTGCTTGGAGAACATACATAGGGTAACCAGTGAGCAAAACTTAAAGGCAGCTTCTAGAGAGTAAAGATTTTAAGCTCAATGATCACAAAAGGCCTTGCAAACTAATTATCAACTACTTTTCTCCAATCCCATTACAGAAGGTAAGTGTGTGTTTGTCTTTAGGGAGTAGAATGAAAAGGCGTATGTGGATGGTAGGATTTTTATAGTTTGGATATAATTTTAGGCAGTCACATTTTTTACACTAAATTTACCATAATCACTGGAGTTCTACACTGTTACTTAGTACACTGGTTGATTCTCTGTTGCTTGATACTGTCTTTCTCCATATGTGAAATGCTCAGCTCTTTTTTGATAACCATCTTCCTTCCACATGGCTAGCTTTTCTGATGAAATTATATATTACATCACTTAAAAAGAAAGAAAAGTAATTACCATACTTTGCTGTCCTAGAGACCAGAAGGTAGTTATTCCTCACCTTCAATTAAAATCTTAGAAATATAGTCTAGTGTTTTTTGTTTAATTTTTAATTCTGCTCTGGAAACATGTTCACTGTGAAAAGTAACTTTTAAACTGAGCTGGTAAAAGCGTTAGAATAACAAGTGATTACACAGAAGTCTTAATTTTAACCTGCCTTTATTAAAGCCTATGTTAAATTGAATTAAGACTCAAACTTGTTTTCCTCTTGTATTGTCATCTTGATTCGTATCTGTAGCACAGGAGACTATGTTATAAATTTAGTGCCTTTTGGGTACACCCCCAAATTTTAAAAAATATATGTGTATTTTAACTACTTTTATAAAGGTGTTAAAAAGTGGCATATATACTTTGGGGAGTTTGGGGAAGGATTGAGGAATAGAAAGTGGTAACCTCAGCGTAGGTGTGTGAACACTGTAATTTCTCTTGTCTCAGCTGTGGTGTTGTTGGGAGTCATAGATTGCTGAACATGTGATCCTCCTTTATATGGTTTTGAGTTAGACCAAATTGAATTCCACAGAGACAGATTGTAATTCAGTCCTTACATTCTTTGCAATGGTCCTTTCCCAACACACCTGGTATACTTTTTAATTGTACTTTTCCATGTACAGTTTGGTTTTTGCTTTACTTACTTAATAATCACAGTATATCATTACAGAAATGATTATCCTTTTATCTTCTATTTTACTTAAACTGTCATAAATTATTTTTTTAAATGATCGGTTATAGTTTTTCTGTAAATATGAAATTTCATATCAATTGTGAAATGATATGTTGTTCAATTGTGAGTCCGTGTTTTTCCTTCAAAACCATTTATCCTGTATTGTCATATTAGTGATCTTTTTAAAAGTCATGGCTTTTGAAGGTACAAGACTGTTTTCAAGTTCTGTACCTTCCTAAGGACAATTTAATTTTAACAGAATTATCTACTATAATTTTTCTGAGCTTTCTTCTTGTCTGTAAAATGGAGTTCTAAAAATGTGTCCTTCATACAGATGTTTAAAGGATCAAAGAATATAACTGCTGAATCGTGTAAACGCTGAAATATTTTTATACATATTTCAGTGTTTTGTGTGTGTGATACAGTACTTTGTTTAAACAAAAATCATATTGTTTTGAATGACAAACATGGAGGCATGTATATAAGATATAAATGTGTGTGTACATATATGTTGCATGTATATGCATACATATATGTATATATTGGAAATGAGGGAGTTAATTATATTTGCCAAATAACTTGGTCTTAGGAAACATACAAGCCTCCGCCTTCAAATAGAAGAGGTTTTAAAAGATTTCAACAGGTTTTAAAAGATTCCCACCCCCTCCATTTAAAAATAGCACAATAGATAAACTAGATAATATTTTTTTTCCTAGTCAAGTCTGAAAACATGGTGACAGCTTTGTAAAAACTTTTTCAGTGCATTTCTATGAAGTAGAACTAGTATCAGTTAAAACTGTATAGAAAGAATTTAAAGAAAAAGATAACCTTACACATTCATGTTGAAGCAGAATCCTTTCTATTTCCTTTTGACTTAGAGGCAGGCTTCCCCTGTACAGCTCTTTTGGAATATTGATATTTGCCCTGCAAAACACTTGTTCCCTGAACATGGTCATTATTTAATAGCCTGTCAGTGTTACATTTATTTACCGCAGTAGCCAATAGATCCTTTCTCAGTTGGCAGAATTAAGATAGCTTGGTTAAAAGATTAAATTTTTTTAACTACAGGTATCTTATTTAATTTTTAACTTTATGTTAAATATAAATTTAATCATAAGTTATAAACAAATATTTTTTACAGACTGTTTAGGAGACAAGTTTTAATTTAGACATCTTTGACCCAAATTTTCTTCTGGAAAGTGTAAGAGGAAACTACTTGAGGAATTTTAGGGGAAGCTGTGGCATCAATGTTGTCTAATAACACTTATCTCTCTTTTACTTTGTGCCTTGATACCAGAGTAACAGTGTCAAACCAGACAATACAAATCCCTAAAAACTGAGAAAATATAGTTCTTTATTTGTTCTGTGTGTTATCAGATTGTGGTAGCTGCTTCAAATCTAATTCAGCAAATGGTTAATTCAGCAGGAAATGTTATTTTTAGCTATATTAGCAGTTTTCCATGGAATTAGAATTTCTTTTTACTGTATCCAAAATGCACTGAAAGTTTTAGAAAATGTTAAAGTCTTGTAAATTTCATATTAATTCCTTTGCACTGTATGCTTGTGCCTAAAATGAAACTTAGCAAAAGTACTCATGTGTATGTTATTTTGAAGTTTGTATTAAACTTGGGAACTTACTGTATATATTTATCACATACTGTATTTTTATACAAGACTGTAATACACAGTTTTTAGAAATGTATTTAGGAAATGAGCCCTTTTATGTATTTTAATATGACATCCCTTTTTATTTTTTTCTTCTGCCAATTTCAGCTAAAATTAGGAACAGCATTATCTAAAGAACAGGTTAATTTACTCACTTAAGTGTCTCCTCTATATTATCCTCTTTAATGTTGAACCTTAAGATAAGGGCTCATCTCTGAAGTGGTCAGTAAAGTTTGCTTTGACCTCATAAGCAGGTAAGATAGAAGAATTCTAAGATCCATGAACCATTTCTCTGGACTTGGCAGAGAAATGATGTATCTTTATTGTCATTTCCAGTAAGAATATATGAAAATCTATGACTAAATCACCAAACTATTCTTTTCTGTTTTATAGGACTATTGACTCCTACTATTTTCCCTGAAATAGTTCTAAATTGGTTTTATAAAATAGAATTTAATGTTTAATGGTCGTAATTTTTGTTATTGGCAAATATGAATGTACTCCATTAATAATGATCAAGTTCTTCCAGATTTAAGTTTTATTTTAGTTATTTTTAATTTTTTATCCTTCGTGCCTATATACCTAGAATCTTTCTTGTGTATGTAGGCTATTCCAGCAAGTACTCAGTCCCTCTTCTGTACTTGTTCAGTTAAAGCTGTTTTCTCCATTTTAAAATATGTTAAACCTGGGCCCTGACTTCCCCTAGGTAATGAGTTTATTCTCTCATTAAATTAATCTGCATTCTTATTTTTCACATCCCTCTACCTCCACTCAGACCAGCCAAGGTCAAGGAGGGCCAGGGAACTGGGTTCTGGATATTCAAGGTCTTGTAGCCTCCAAAGTGATGGAAAGACTGTGAGGCAGAGGAAGGAGAAACCAAGAGACCCGCTGGAGAACTTGGAAGAGCTGGAAGAACTTTGTTCATCAGAGAGATCCCTGTCATCCTTTAGCCGGGACAAAGTGAGGGAAGCTCCACAAATCACCAGTGAGCAACGTGAAAGGACACGGTCTGATCAGGAGAGGATTCGAAGACCTCCGCTTCCCAAGATCAGTGGAGACGTGTTTCTGAGTACTGAATCTGGTGACTGGGAGGCTAAAAGTAGCCGTCGAACTCGGAATTTGGAAAAACAGTCCCAACCTCCAGACCAGCTTTCACCCAAATGCTCACAGAAAGCAGGGCTTCATTGCAAGGAAGCTGTATATGGGAGGGACCCTGGGCAAGGTGAGCACAGAGAAAGGAGACACAGGCCCAAGACTCCTCCCTTCTCAGAGAGAGAGGAGCGGCACCACCTCCACAACGCAGGTAATACAGGATAGCCCCATTGGTGCCCTGGTATCTTACATATGCATACACAAATACATTTAATAAGCTCCTAAGCAGCCTTTCTTCCTATCCAGCTTGTATGCATGTACATGAAGCAGATTCTGGAGGCAAGTATTATGAAAGGTAATATACTTAATGTCTGACGCATAGGAGGAAGGAAAATGATTATACGTTTTTCTTTCTGTGAAAATACACTGCTATCTTGGAAGGTCCTTCAAGGCCCAGATAACAAGTGGAGGTGCCCATCCCAGATACACTTCTTCGGTTGCCAAGACTGTACATCACAGATCTTTGATACCCAACTAAAGCTCCTGAATTTCTGGTTTTACTTCAGTGAACCCAGAAGATCTGGTGACACTGCTTTAGTACTGTTTGCCTGCTATTAGGGCTAGAAGTACTGGATTTTCTAGGTCACGTGTTTCTCATCTGAAAATGAGAGACTATGTAGGCAATCATTTAAAAGAATTTTTTTCACAGTATGGGCCCCAGTTCATTTTCATCAGAAACAACCGGGCTGTTTCCTAGAAATGCAAATTCCTGGGTTGGTTTGGGCATGTTTTTGAGTTGGAGGTAATTCTTACGAAATTAAAGTTTGAAAATCATTACTTTAACTTTCTCCACCTCTGACTCTACAGTTGGTGTTCTAAAGTGCAACTGCAGATAAGTTGTTGGTACCTGTGAAGAAATGAAATGATTATTAGAGGGAATTCTCAAGTTTGGGGACTTCTGCTGAGGTTTAACTCTGAAGTCCATCACTAACACAGTAACGGCTCTCTCTGTTGTCTGGAACCCACTGAGGTGCTCTTTTCTGTGTGGCTAAACACTGTCATAGCACCATGTTACCTGGTATTATGATAGATCATACTCATCATCCTGGTTTTATTTAACTCTCACTGCAATTTTGTATAGGTAAAAGGGTTGTTGGGAAAAGAGTTCCAAGGAGGAACCTGTTGTGGCCTAGTCATGCCCACTTGTAGTTGGGGAACTGGCTTCTAGATTGCAAATTCAGATTGACTGAGTTGTTGTTTTTCAGTCATCTTATCTGTAATGAAAAGACTTGGTTATGAAGACAGTTAAAACTCGGTTTAACAAATCATCCCTAGTATCTATCAGATGTTCTTGTCTTGGTCTTTATGCTTGCATCTAAGCTTCAGAGGGTTAACATACAAGCTGAAAAGATGTCTGTGAAAACAAACACTTCCAAATTAGATTCACCATGTTGGGGACACGTGAACAAAGAGCTGTGGGGGAATAGAAAAGAGAGCATTATAATCTTATCTGGAGTAGGTGTATGGGGGTTAGTTGTGTATTGAAATTTAGAATGATATGTTAGGATTTCAAAGGAAGTAGGGAATGTGGAGGACAAATGGTGATTACAGTGACCTCTGTATTTCTGATTCTGTAAATCCGACCTTATAAATGTGCTCTGAGGGGTGGTTAGCTTTTATGGCCTTTAAGTATGCTTCACGGTGTTCAAAGTAGGTTAAGGAAGCATGAAACTAAACATTGATTCACAGACTCCATTAAGGGAGTTGGAGCAAATGTTTCTTTTATCTTGTTAGTATAAAGGTTTAAAAAATGCAGCTAGAAAGACTTTAAAATGGGTATAGTGTGAACTGCTTAGACTCTATTATTTTATATCTAGCTTGCTTTATAAATTTTATGGCCCTCCTGGAGTAGGTTAGAGGATTACATTAAAATAACTAAGTAAATGCACAATTCTTAAGGTTTTTCATCCATCTAGGTTTTACTTAATAGTGAAGAAGTTATATTAGAGTATTATGTAGCCAATAATCTTATCCATCAGCACCACCAAATACTAAATTCCCTGTCTGGTTTTATTTATTCATGAAATCTGTCTTTTAGATAAGACCAATCTAATCGTAATTCAGGAAGGCTCATATTCTATTTACATATGGACCACTCTTGGAAGTGCGCCACTGTTTCTTCCTATTCCAGCAGTCAGAAATCTAGGTTGAAATCAGGCCTGCTTACAATATAGTAGCTCTGAAGCTGGTATGAAGTGGTCCGTATAATCAGGTCCTTGTCAGATGCTAAGAAAGCCAAGGTTGTTTACCTTTTTTTCTTTTGGTTCTAAAGATCTATACATGTGAGTCTATGGCTTTTGAACTTAAAGCTTGGTTGAAAAGTTACAAAAATAGACTTCACAAGATTACATAAAATCTCTAAATTTAGTTTTCTTCCTGTGGTAAGGCATTTTAATGGAAGTCATTTTAATGGACAGCCATTTTGGTGGGCATAATGCACTGAACTAGTGGTTCAATTCTCAATTGCAAATAAGAATCAGCTGACTTAAAGTCAGCACAGCCAGTACTCACCCAGGCTGTTCAAATTAGAATTTCTAGGAGTTGGGACAAAAACTGTTCTACTTCTTTAAAGTACCCCAAGTTATTCTAATAAGCAGCCACTGTTTCCCAACGTGGTGCTGTGGAAAGAGGTAGTAAGTCAGGAGTAAATTTTCTTTCTTCCCTTAGTGGCCCATTTGCTTAAAGTCACTACTTTAGATGGCTGATCTTGTTAATTGCATTCAAAACTTTATTACTTCTGAGTATAATACATTCACATTGGTGGGTAATAGCAGTTATACACACTAAGAAAGGGAAATACATATCCACAATTTTAAAATAACATTTGCTTTAGTTGAAAATTATAAAAGGAATTTAAGCTGCTCATTATTCAAAGTAAAAAGCCAAAGTTGGCCACCACTTCTATGATCCTTTGTCTCCAGTGGAATAGAACTCTTTAAAGTCATTGTACTGACACATCCCTTATGCTATAGCTTCCCAAAAATTTATTCATGGCATTAAAGAATGGATCAGAGCTGTGAGAAAGATCTAAAGTGAGTGAGTTTGTTTACTATCAGAGTACAAACCATGGCAGAGTTCCGGGTTTGCAAATGGGTATTTTTGCGTAGTTTGCAGATGATGATTTTCTGCTTTTTTACAATAAGATAAGGAAACTTCATTAAGTATGAGGAAGTTTCTCGCCTCCAGTCTTGTCAGTTTAGCCTCTTTCAAGCTATGGTTGTGTAACATTCTTTTCTTTAAATTCTTTTATTTTCAGTGACTTGTTTTCCACTTCCTATTTTGTGAAGGCCTCACTTGCAATGCCTAGCATGAGTTTCTGCTGTTGAAGAAATGTGAGGGGAGTTTTTACCAGGCAGGTTTGGATGGGTGACTGTTAAAATGTATGGCTTATCTGTACTGCCACTTCCACTTCTAAGAAGAAAAGTATGTTTCAGACCACCCCCACTGAATTCTGGCATGGAAGCAGTTTTGACGAGTGTTAGATATTAAGTAAAACCTTCTCACAGAAATTTTTCAGAAAACAACCTGAGTTGCTGACTGCATTGAACTTTGCCCCCCAGGAGTGAAATCGAGGGTGACGAAAGAAGCTGTGTGTGCTCCATCGCGAGTGACCCACAGAGATCAGGAATGGTATGATGCTGAAATTGCCAGAAAACTGCAAGAAGAAGAAATTTTGGTGAGTACATTTTAAGGCAAAAGATCAGGGTATCAGTAGTGGTTTTTGTGAATTGACTCAGTCGTAGGATTGTGTAGTGTGCATTATAGTTCTCCATCCGTTAAAAATTGGTAGTGGAAAACTAGAGCACAGCAGTCCTCTCTTCTCCATAGTTCACTGTCAGTGGTTTCAGTTACCCAGAGTCAAACACAGTCCAAAAATATTAAATGGAAAATTCCACCTGGAGTGTAGTGGCACACGCCTGTAATTCCCGTGCTCAAGAGGCTGACACAGGAGGATCACCACAAGTTTGAGGCCAGCCTGAACTACATTGCAAGACCCTATCTGAAAAAACTAAAACAAAAACAAATAAATATAATTCAGGCAGGAATAAGCAGTTCACAGGTATTATTGCAGCATATTGATATAATTGTTCTTTTATTATTATTAAATTAGTATATGTAGAGATTGATACTCTCCACAGTTTGAGGTTTCTGTTGAGGATGTTAGAACATGTTCCAAGTGGATAAAGTTGGACTGTTAATATCAACTCTCTTGAAAGTCATTATGCTTATCTTTGCGTTAATTTCTGGTAATTTTCTTAAGAACCTGCTGTAGAATTTGATCAAAAGAGCCTCTACTCTGGCTGATGAATGAACTGATTATCAACTTTAGGGACATAAGTTTCAGGTACCAGTTTATATGATTTTTAAAGTGGGCTGCGTGGATTCCAACTGAGTGATTCTTTTCTGTGGTCTTTTACCACAGGCTACCCAGGAGGACATGAGAGCAGCCCAAGTAGCCCAGGATGAGGTAAGTTCATGTTAGTGGGTTTAACTGATATCCTTTGGAAATACAGTAATTTTCTACCTGAGTCTGCAGTTAATGGTAGTGACTTGATCTTGTTAGGAAATTGCTCGACTTTTAATGGCTGAAGAAAAGAAAGCTTACAAAAAATCCAAAGAGCGGGAGAAGACATCTTCAGAGAAGAAGCATGACCCTGAGTGGAAGGTAGAGTGTATATTTTGGTTTTTAATTAGAAACAGATTTAGAAATAAGACGGAGACTCTACTTTTAGTTTAAGCTCTACAAATGTATTCAGGATACCCAAATTATGTGTATTACATGTTAATCTAATGTATATAAGTTCGTTACTATGAAAATCATTTAATTTCTGAAAATAACTAAAAAATTGCTGTTGGATTGAAAAATTCATTCTGTTCATCTTAAGACTGCCTGAGATAAGGTACTTCTGGTCATCCATGGTCTTCATTTTCATTTATTAATATTGCAGGAGAATATAGTATTTTCACATGCTTTCAAAATTTTCACAGCTCTCTGTTCTTTATCTACTTTTTCTTTGTGCTTGTGTTTCCCTTCATGCCTACCACGAACCTCTTTCTCTTCCCTTTGACATATGGAAGAGTGACAGATGCATACCTATCACTTGCAGTCATTGCTTATGTCACAGTGTAAGATCTGCCATGGGCAGAGGTGGAGAAAGAATTTGTACCATAGAGGCTTTCTAGGGAGAGAATTTGCATTAGACCTGGAACCAGGCAGCCTAGGATGTGTATCCATGAGAACATTGATCTTTAGCACTTTCTTCCCTCCCAAAAATTCCTCCCTTAGGTCTTTATTCCCACCTCATAGTCTCTGTCATGGCTGTGATGGCTGTGAAGCAGAAGAAGACGTAGAAACCATGCTAGTAGTATTGTTTTAGTGCTTCCTCTTTTCATTTACCCAGTTGTTAGTTTTAAGACAAGTGAAAGCATTATATTTATATTAATTTTTATTTACTTAGCACCCCCTTACCAATAGTCTCTCAAGTTGAACTTCAAACCACCACATACAACATTTACTCAGATTTTTTGTTAACTGAGAAAGAGTAGTGTTTTATGGATTAAAAATCAGAAAAGTCAAAGGACTGTGGCTGCATTTGTAGCAAGTACTGTGACTTCTGCAGTGTCTGAATTGTTTAACTGGTGCTGGTGTAGTTCTCCTCTTGGAAAATTGATTTGCATGTGCCTTAGTTGCCTGACTGAAAAATAATCAGCCCTTGTCTGACACACACACAAGAGTTTGAGAGCCAGATGTAGACTGCACTGACTCTGGTATCCTCCAGTTCTTAGGAGTTTCTGTACAACTCTTACGTTAGTAACCTGTGGTCAGGCGTGCTTATGTGTACAAGTTTGCATTCATGTATGTTAACCCAGTCATTCGGCTATACTAATGACCTTAAAACCTATCTTTGTGGCTATAATATTTTTAACATTGATCAGCTTTGTACAGAAAATATTTTACATTGCTCAACTAAATGTAAATAACCTGAAATTACCAAGGAAGAGTTTGACATGGTATACATATTTTTTAAGCCTCATCTTTTCCTCTTTTTGATTTTTTTTTATATGTATGCGTTTTTGTTTATCAATCTATAGTCAAAAACTGCTAAGCCGGCACACTCCAAATCAAAAGAAAGCAGTGAGGCTCACCGTTGGAGGACTGACAGGCCAGCACGGTAAGCTGGCCCCTGGGAAGGGAGTGAGCAGGGCGGCTTGGGTGGAGTAAGCTAGTGTCCTTGCTTGTAAAGACTGAGCTCCAAAAGGCTGCAGTTGTGATGTCAGGTGTTACAGTGTTATTCTCAAGCTTTTATTTACAGTCTTAAACTGAGTTCTGTAAGTCAAGGGCTATCTTGTAGAAACTAGAATGTATAAGAAAAGACGTGCTTTTTGTAAGATTTCTTAAATTACATATTCACAGAGTTTTTTATGCCTTCAGATGGGGAGAGATGAAATTAACTGTTTTCCTAAGTAAAATCTCAGGCTTTAAATTGTTTTTGGATTTCTTCCTGCTCACTGTCATGCCATGCACTGTTGTATGCTTGGCACTGAAACATGTTAGAACTTGCCTGTGAGACTCCTTACCCTAGGCAAATCCTTGGGTCATTGTGCCACCCTGCATTTCACTAGGGCAGGTGGCTGTGGCTATGCTGTATGTACCTCCCAACTGCAGAGTAGGCAGTTGGACTATGAAGCGACTATAGGAAATAAGACTGGAGAGTGTGAAGGGGAGGGAGGAATGGGGAAAGATCCACCCATCGGTTTAGAGTTAAATAGGGGGAGATTCTGGTGTTCTCTTGGCTGTTGCGCAGGAGGGTGACTGTGGATAACAGGAGTGAACTGTGTATTTTAGAAAGCTAGAAAAAGGTATATTGAAAACTTTCGCCATAAAGAAGTGATAAATGTTTGAGGAGATAGGTGTGCTCAACCTCATTCAAACAGGACATCACACCGCAGGCACTGACACATCACGTTACTCTCTTAATAGGTACAGTTTTGATGTTTTCATGTGTAAGTTAAGTAAAAAGGCACAAGTAATATTAAATCTAGTATTTTGAAAACTGAATTATTAAAACCTTTTATTTGGTTTTGATTATTAAAATTTTTAAAATGTAATTCTGTAATACTGAAAAGTTCAATGCTGTTGTTGTCACTTATTACCCACACGCTGCTGGCCTTGCTTCCTTCAAATGTATTTAGAGTCTTTATAAAAACCATCATGTATTTCAAAAGTTACATGCTTTCAGAAATTAAATACTCTTCAGAAAATGATGTCAGGTTGTATTGCTCTGAGGACAATAGTAATGTAGTCTGGATAATTAATACAAAACCTGTTGCTCTTACAGCTTTTGTGTTGTATTCATGTGCCAAACATTTTTAAAGTTACATTTTAGAATTACATGTTTTAGTATATCCCCAAGTAAAATAAAAAATCTGTTCTTGGAAGATAAATATATCTGGATTATCATCCCTTTTTTTAAAATCAGATGAATTCAGATAATTTTTAGGATTATTTTAACTTTGTTATTCTAAGTCCTTGTCCTTTAGAGCACTAAAAGCATCTACAACAGGTATGATAGATGAGTCTAGGAAGGTAAATATGTATTCTAAAAGTATTTGGCATATTGAAAAAATTAGTAATTAAAATAGCTGTTATAAATTAGTGGAAAGTGACTTATGGCTAGTAGAATGTGACTCCTTTTTGACCTGGAAGGAATCTTTGTCTTAAATATCATTTACTGAAAGATTGTATATATGGCGAAACAAAAATGAGTAAGAATTTTATGGAACACTTATTTTCATAGTTAAAAAATCTTGCACTCCAAGTCTATACTTTTGGGTTAGTCTACGATTTCCTCTTTTACATTTAATCATGAAGGAAAAGTGTAGTTACCTACACAAAAAGAGTTGGCTTTAGAGATTGAAAAACATGGACCTTCTTAGGTCAAGATGCTTATTACTTTAGGGTAGTAATAGTAATAGTAGAGGAGAAACAAACTTTTTTTTAATTCATTACAAATTTTTATTTCCTCTCTAAGGAAATAGAGAACCAGCCAGGAATCTGAATTAATTGTAACTAATTACAAAAAGTTAACCCACTTCCCAAAGTGTTTAACAGCAGGATTTTATATTGGTAATACTAGTTGGGATTTTAATTGCATTTTTACCTTAGAAAACCTAAAGATCTTGCCAGGCATGCTGGCCCCTGCCTGTAGTTTCAGCACTCTAAGAAGCTGAGGCAAGAGAATCACAAGTTCAAGCCCAGCCCAGGCAATTTAGTGACCTAGCTGGACACTGTTTTACAAAAGGGAAAGAAAAAATAAAAAACAAAATCCCCCAAATCTTATTTTGTTCCCACTACAATCTTATGACTATGAATTACATTCGATCTCTTTTTAATCATTTATCAAGTATTTATCGAGAACTCCAATAATTGCCCATAACTGGGGTAAGTAGCAGCCCACAAGAGTCAGTTCTTTCAAGCTGTTATGAGGTTTATAGTCTAAACAAGTAATTGTTCAAATAACTATTATGATTGTGTTAAGTGCTGTGGACTAAAAGCCCAGATTGCATAAGAGCACAAGGAGACACTTAATCTAGTTTGGGAGTCCAGGTGGGTTTCTTGAAGAAGTGACTTGAGAAGTGAATTCTAAAGAGCATTTAGGCATATCACCAAATTAAAGATGTTAATCTGTTCATGAAAGCAGAAAACAGTAATCCAAATTAAAAGAAAACATCAAACAAACAAAACTATGATATCAAATGTTGTTTCTTAAGAGTTTTTCTAGCTTAGGATATAAATACCTTTAACTTTGAAACAACCTTCATTACAACAAAATAATTTGGTAGAATCCCTGGAAACTATAAACCAAGATTTGTTTTCTATGTAGTCAGAAAACAAAAAGAACGACACCCCAGGAGAACTGAGCCTCTCTTAGAGTGATTTGTTTATCCTTGCATGGAAATCCTAGAAGACTGGTGGCATCTTATGGTCTGTTCCACAGCTTTAGAATCCTTGTCCTTGATGAATTAATGTTGAGGCAATATCACGAAGCTTTTTTTTTTTTTTTGGTACCGGGGATTGAACTCATGACCTTGCATTTACCAAGCAAGCATTTGTGCCGCTGAGCTAAACCCCCAACCCTCATGAAGCTTTTTGTGATTCCCACTCAGCTTTGGTCACCTAGTAAAGGGTAATGAAAGAATGAAGAATACAGTCACTGACAGTAATTAGTAACTCTTGAGAAAGGCAGGAAGTAGGTGAGTGCTATGAAGTGGCCCACTTAGGTGGCCTGAGATCACCTCTGCAATATGCAAAGGGAAGGCTATGTGGAAAAAATAATGTGCGTAACACAATTGAGGTAACATCTAATGTTTTGGTGTCAGTGCTTCATGGCCTCGTATCTCAAGAGTGGATCCCAGTTGACAGAGTGGAGTGGCGGCTCTTCTTCCTGCCCACCTCAAGCATGTTTTTTGGGAATCAGGGGAGAGAAACAGCAGCTGTTGACTGAGGCTTCCCTTCAAAGATTATGCGTCAGCATCACAGCTTAGCCCTATTTACATTGCTTAGAGCCAGTTGAAGGGATAAAGAAATGACCTGGCCAGCTCTATACATACCAGTACATGGAGACAGGGCCAGGATTAGCCAAAATGGAGATAAATTACTCTATTCAAGGAGAGTCGTCCAGGTTGACCTCCACATACGCCACATTTGTTTTGGTCACATTAATTATATGCGTAAATAACAGGTGAGTGAAAATATAAAAGCGTGTCCTTTATAAAAAATAAAAATATATTTTCAAATATTTCAGAGTTAAAGACACAGATACATATGAAATGTATAGATGTATATATGCATGTATACACACATAGCTCGTATATGGATGGCACTGATGAAAACACATGCTTACGTAGCTCTGTAATTGTTCAGTGCACTAATTTTTAATCCATTCTTTTCTTGAGTGCTAGCTGTGCCACTTAATAATTGTGAATTTGGATGGATCTGTTACCTAATTTAACCTAGTCTATTCTAAAATATGTACACAGTAGCTGCTATGCAGATTTGTCCTGCAGGTTAATGGAGATAATCTACATAGAACCTACAGTGTAGACCTTATCGTGTACGAAAGTTTACTTCTCTTGTTGACCTGTTCCTCAAATTAAATATTCAGGGAGAGACTTACGAAGATGGGATGAGAAATGTGAACACCCTTGCTTCTATTTTTATGTTACAGAGTCCGTTGTGCCAAACTGCCTGTAACTTTACAAATCTGAGAAGACTTATACATTATAATTGCACAAAATGCCCTGCATGGTTGTATACTTGAGAAATCTTAACCTTGCCTAGTTCCATGGTTTAATTTGAATATACCTTTGGGGGAAGAAAACAAGTAGAGATTCTTGCCAAATGTTTCAGAATACATTTCAAGTAGTTAAAATGTTAAGAAAAGTTTTTAGTAATAAAAACTTCCTGATTTTATTCTTTGGGGCATAAAACTACAGCTGTACTATGTAGAAAGCGGTGTGTTGGTTAAGATCTGTGTCGCCCCCTGGTGGGTTAAAGGGGTTGTGCTCAGGACACACTATGTCCCTTCTAGCCTCCTCCTTTCTTTACCTGCCTTTTACCCTTCTTTGCTCTTCTCTTCTTTCCTTTGTCATTTTCGTCTTTATTTTTCCCTGGTAAATGCTGCTAAAACAAAGTAAATTTCTTGTCAGTTCAGCAGTTACGCCTCATCTTCGTCTCTCTTCCATAGTGGCCCACACTTATTTGGTGTTGAGAAAATATTTTGGCTGACTCTTACATATCAAAACAAAGGAATTTTGCAACCACTCAGAAGATTTATAAAGCAATTTAACTTTTCATTTATACAGGAAGTATTTTTACTGTGCCATCATTCCAATGAGAGGTGGAATTATAGTTACCGTTGCTTAGGTATCTCTAAATTCTGACTTCCCTTCAGGCCGCCACCAGCTACTATGACAGAAGCTGAGGATCTGGATGGCACTCACTTTACAAACCAGCATAGTTCCACACGTCACCATTCAAAATCAGAGTCCTCTCATAAAGGTAAAAAGAGTGTGTATAATAAAGTTTCAAGTCTTTTTTTTATAAGCCTCATGTTATGGTGGAAAATCAGGTACTGTCTTCTGACCACTAGAGCAGAAAAATGAGTTTTCTTCTTCTCAACAGATCATTATATTGGTGTCCGGTCCCCTTTGACACTCCCCGGAGGGGGTGGGGTTCAACCCAGGCCTTCACACTTTTTTTTTGAGATAGGGTCTCACTAAGTTGCTAAGTTAGCCAGGTGGGACTGGAACCTATGATCCAGCTGCCTCAACCTTTCAGTGCTGGGATTACAGGTGTTCACCATCATGTCTGGTTGTTATATTGTTCTTTATTTCTTCAACTACAAAAGAGATAGAAACTAAAAAACGACTAAACTGAATGTAAGATGTTTTTATGCACTTTACATTTCTCTCTGAGAAGAGAGACCTCATTGCTTTTGTCAGATTCTTAAAGGTTGGTTGCTTTTTTTAATTAATTTTTATTAGTACATACTTGTCATATTGATCACATTAATCTAAGGAATTTGCACCTGTACATAACACATCCTGGTTCCCCCTTTTCCCCCATTCTCTCCCTATTTCATCCCCTTCCCCATATACACACCTTTGTTTCCATTTTTTCCTTCCATTCTTTTTTTCTTTTTCCCTTCCTTTCCTTCCTTCCTCCCTTGTTCCCTCTCATATGAACATGTTCTTCATACTTTCCAGTATCTGTCCTTCATTACACTCCTTATTTACCCTTTGCATTTCTCATATAAGAAAATGTGGTATTTAAACTTGTGTGTCTGATTTACTTAGAATTATGGTCTCCAGGTGCATGTATTTTCTTACAGATGACTCCAGTTTATCCTTCTTTATGGTAGAGTAGTACTCCATTGTATATAAATATACCACATTTTCTTTATCCATTTGTCTTTTTGTTGGGCATATGGGCCATTTCTAAGATTTAGCTATTATAAATTATACGGCTATAAACATGAGTATTCATGTATCACTGGTATACTGCTGCTAATTCTTGCGGGGAGATACCCAGAACAGCAATAGCTGGATCAAATAGAACCTCTAGTTTTAGTTTTTTGAGGAATCTCCATACTGATTTCCATAGTGTGATTTTGACCCTCATTTAAATGCACTCCTTTTGTACTGCTTTTTTGATATAGGTTAAGCATTCATAATCTGCAAATCTTAAATCTGTAATATTTTGAATGCTGATGTGGTATTTAAAGCATTTCAGATTTTTAGAGCAGTTTTCAGATCTTGAGCTAGAGATCCTCAACTTGTAAAACCTATACAGTTACTCCAAAATCTGAAACAGTTCTGGTCCCAAGAATTTTGGATAAAGGCTATTCAGCCTATATTGGATATTGTTCCTCATCTGCCTATGACTATATTAATTAGATTTAAAATGTCTGTTATTTAAAACATGCATACCACAAAAAACTTATGCAAAAGAAAAATGGAATAAAGAAAATGGGGAAAGAATATGAGTATTTACATTGCAGTAAAACTTTAAAATGGAAGGAATACTTAGATATATTTGCTCTTTCAAGGATATACATTCATTTCAATGAATTTGTTGTGAAAATTTTAAAATGAAATAATAAAAATATAGTAACATCCTCATCTACAAAATGGAGGCAGTCTAAATATTTGCTCCAGAGTTGTCGAGATCATATAAATGTATGAAAAAGTTTGTAGATTGCAGATTCTACAAAATTGCATCTAACTAATCCATGGAGTTTTTGGATTGTTACAATTTCTGATGTTTTTTTCCTTAGTACTTTTTGGTATCCTTTTCCAAAATTTCTTTGAATCACCCTTTAACTCTCATTAACAAATACCATTGCAAGAAAAAAAATGCCTTTGCATAAATGGTGTTTCTTGCTACTTAGAATCTCTGGGTAAGGAATCAGACATTTGAATTTTTAAAAAGCGTCTTATCCACCATTTCTGATATCTAGCCCATGTTGAGAATCAAATAAAAGACATTATTTAAAAGATAAAAGTTGGAGATTATAAATGTCATTATTATCAAAACTTCTCCCTCAATACGATTTCCATCACAGCTGAAATTTTTATTATCCCTGACTTAACTGAAAATTACTTTCTCAAATTATGCATGCATTACTTTTGGAGGGGTGTCTTACTGTCTCCTACGTATATTTGATGCATAATACTACAATGACATGTTTGTATATAAATATTTTAAAATTAAGAATAAAGTAAAGAGGATCACTTAAAATGTACAGAAATAATGATAAATTATCTTGCTTGGGCAAGGGGGAAAAACTGCCTGAGTTTCAGAGATTCTTTTCCTTAACTGTTTCCTTTTTCTCTGCCTTCCAGGTTTCCATTACAAACAGTAAAAACTTGGGACTCTGCCTTGAAACAGACTCATTGTAGCAGACATTACTGGATGATACAGAACGCATTCCACGTTTTTCCCTTCTGGCGTTTGCATTCCTGGGATTTATTTTCCAGCGTTTCTCTCACTATAAATAATTTCAACTCATTTCAGTGTTTTCACTATTCTGATCACTTGGGCAGTATAAGAAAACATAGCTTCTGAATATTGGCCACCTCTACACTACATACACTTCTTGGGATATGGTATCCAAGAGCTCTATAAAATGTCATTTTGTTAGTTATGGAATATGGATCTCTAGGGACTAGGTTTATTTAGCAATCAAATTTTGTGGAGATGAGTAATCAAAGTAAAATATAACATTTAGATGCAGCACAGGAAAGAATGTAAGAAATAGCTTTGTCGGTGTACTGGAGATGTTATTTTGAAGGCCAGGGCCTTTATTTTTTATTCTTTTGAGGAAAAGACAAAAGTCAAAACCAATACGTCTTTTAAAAGAGACATCTGGAGCAATTGAAATACGTTTTTCTCAATACATGGCCTGTGGTGGTTGCATATCCTTGTAACTCCTTAGGAAAATTGGCCTAGATACCATTCTTTAACCTTACTGTGTAGTTTGGACCATGAATTAGCAGTCATTGGGAAAACTTAGACTTCTTTGAAATTTTAACTCAGGTTATGCACAGTCAACTAAACATGAGAAACTCTTTATCTCTTGTTTTGTATTTACATGTAGATCCAAGAGAACATGATTGTGTAAGTGAAGATACCATCAATTTCTCTGACCACAGATAAAAGTTTCTTTCTTGCTTAAAGGGCGTAGGAGTGTTTGTTGTTTGTTGGCAAACTTCTTTTTGAATTAGGCAAAGTGGTTCTTTATCCAAATATGTGATTCTACACCATTTGTTGATAGGCAGGCAATTTTTGTTGTATTCACTTAATCCAGCACTTCAATTGCTCTGGACCATGCTACTGCCCCACATTGTATTTCCTTGTACTGGAAGTCCTGTTTAAGAAATTCAGAATCATTTCTAGCTGCTAACTCATGGAATTGCTTATTTGTCCATGCTATTTAGTTAATATAAATGGCAATCAGCATAAATATATATATTCCTTCAGTTTTATTTGCTATTCTTTTTCCTTGTACAAATCTGACATTGTTGGCATTTCGGTATGGCTTTTAGGAAAGGAATATACAGGTGACTAGAGAAAAGGATGTTAGTTTTCTACTCCTCCACTGGAGCTGCCTTCTGTTTGCCTTACCTGTCCAGGCTGTCTTTAAAGTTGGGCAGTATTCTGGAAGCTGTTTAGAACGGAGTTTCAAAGTGCATTTGGATCTCTCATTTTAAAAATTTCTTAAGTTTTGTTATTATAGGAACTTGAGTAAAAGGCACCATAGAGTTAAATTCTGGACAAGAGATAAGAAAACTTTAAGGGATATAGTCATTTGGGGAAAATGGAGGAAAAGGGAAATAGCAGCACTTTGAACAGTTATGATAAAATGAATATGGGAAAAATCTTCATTAAAGGAAGAGGAGACAAAGGCCAGCATTATTCCAAATTACAGATTGTGATTTTAATATCTATAAGCCTGTTGACTTAGAGTAATGCTATATTTTTCTTTATCTGCCCTGTGATTTTCTTCATTATTTAAATTTTTTTCTATTAACTTTAAACAAAAAAATACAGTTGTCCTTTTATTTGATACCAGCTTGGGCAAATGGGCAACATCATTTGCCATATTTTTATTTTGTAAATGTTTATTTTTTCTATCTCACACAGTGATCAATTTTACTTTAAAAGTTCTCTGAATTTTTTTCATGTACTTCAAGCATATTTATTATTTTAAAATGTTAACTTGACATACTTTAGTCAAAAAATGTCAGATCATTTAACACTTAAGTACTAGTATCTCAGCTGTCTTAGTGACCAAAGGTAGTGTTGCCAATTCAACATCAGTGTTGAGAATTGTTACTTTTTTTAGGTTTTTAAAAGATAAGAATTTTAAAATATTTTATCTTTATTTTTTTTTTGAAAAGCACACTTTTTTTAAGAGTATCAGTAATTATTTACGTGTGAACAAGGAGATCGAAATTCTCCCAGTTACATCCTCATTCATTTTTGTTTCAGATAATGTAAATACTATCTTTGAGATGACGGGAATAATAACCGTATTTTAATGAACTGCCAAGACACTTCACTGTGTTAATCTGCTTTTTACTTTGTCATTTTTATATAAATGTGGAAACATATATTTTGTTCTGTTCCTGCTTTTGGAACACGTGCAATTTAATTTTTAGGCCCATAATGTATTATACTTAAATACTGTCATATAAACAAATAGTTTTGACCTTGGAAAATCTTTCTATTGCTAAGTTTCTGTTCTCTGCAGGCCAGGCCCCGTTCACAGCAGTATTGCTAAATGAGGACAGTATGTTACTGAACCATTTCTTGAGGTGTCTTGACTTGTACACGCTCTCCCCGACCTAACTGTAAATCGTTGCTTGGCAAGAGAGGTTAGATAAGGGTCACATTCAGTGTTATGAGATGAAAAAATTTGACTCTTTTCAAGCCATCCTTAAACATTATTTGACTGGGAGACTGGACAGTTGATTCATATGTTTTAAAACATTGAGATTTTTTTTAGAATGTGACTTTGTATCCTATTGAATTACTATTTCTCAAGTGACTTTTCAGCAAGCAGCAACATACTAATGAACTGCAAAAACAAAACAAATACTATATGGGGGACCAGGGATCTAGCTCAGCAGCCTAAGCGCCTGCCTGGCAAGCTCAAGGTCATGAGTTCAATCCCTGGTGCCACAAAAAAAAAAAAAAAAGAAATATTATATGGGGATTTTGATTATAGAAAAGCATTTAGATTAGGAAAGACATGCTCCTGAAGGAGGACAATCTTTTGAGAATGGCATTAACTACTTTCACCTAGGTCATTCCAAAATGTGTGACTTTGAGCCTTTTTTCCATTGAACTCAAGAAAATTCTGAACGTGACCCATTTCTCTCTTCTGTAGCTGGAAGCTGAACTAGTTGATGAGTAATTGATTGCTGACTATTCTCCATCTCTTTCACAGTCAAAACATGACAGTATTAAAATAGCTTTTAACTGATAATTACTTTTCTTTAATAGTGTCAAATCTTTCTATATCTGTCTTGTGCCAAGTTGGAAATACCTACTATAATATGGTGCATTCAGTTTACCACATAAGTGGTAACATTTTGGAGCCTTGATTTTTAAGTGTTGCCTTTGTATAAAAATCACTTAAGGAAATACCAAGAAGATAACTGTGGTGATTGGCTAAGTCTTCAGGCTAACAGAGGAGTGAGAACACGATAAACAACTAGAAAGACAACGGAATGGAGGTCACAGTCAAAGGCTTTTTCTCATTTTGCCAGATGGTATTTGTGTAGGAGTAGTGACATTGAAGGGAACACAGTTGATGTAGATTGCAGTATGCATAGTGTGCCATATTCTGATAACATAGGCTTTTTAGAAACAGTTATAGAAAGTCAGAACCTGGATTTTTAGTAATGACGTAAAGACTACATACTTTGTTCCTTACTGCTCATAGTCAGAGAAGTGACTTAAAATGGTCCCATTTTCTCCTCATATCTGTTGGTGCCTGAGTCTTAAAAGCCATATCTGCTTATCCTACTGTTGATAGAAAACTTTTTTCTTAACATATCAAAAGTAATGGGGGAGAAGCAAAGTACAGACTCTCCTGTTAACACTGCATGGGGCTCATCATCCAAATTTTTATTGAACAATCCTTTATCCATGGTGATATGTAAGGCTACTAACAAGAAGAACCAGAAGCTGTTGTTACTCCTGGAATTTAACAACTGTTAGCAGAAGTGCTAAAATTTAGTTCTAGAGAAGTCAAGATGTAAGGGTGAACTGAGGAAATGTCAGCATTACAGAGTCACTTTTCTGATGAGTCCTGCACGTTACACCAACAGTGTCTGTGAGGAACAGTGTTGCCTTAAATTAGCTTGACTCTGAGGTCAGCGTGCTTCCTCTATGTGAATAGCAGTCAAGTCTCTATTGAAGTACAAAATTTACAGATGATCCCCAAGCATCTTTGTTACCTGAGCTTTGGACCTGTTCTCCCGCTGTGCTGTGGCTGAGCTGTGACACTGACAGACATCTTGTTGGTCTCCTGAATAAGCAGAAGCAAGACCAAAAAGACTGGTAGAGGGAAAGAGAATTCTGACCAGGTCCTTCATACCAGGTGATCACTTTCTGAATAATTGAGAGTTTGCTGTCCTCCTTTTTGATGGCAACTATGTGGAAGATACTTCCAAAGGTTCTGTTGTACATTGAAGACATTCAGACGATTTAAAAGAATTTAATCAGTACCTTTGTATACCAAAATGCTTACCGTTAACAAAAACATGAGAAAACCAAACAAAATATGGATATTTATTTGAAATGGGAGATTTGCTCATGTCAAGTGTTCTGTTTAAGAGAAAATTAGGAAAACTTTTGCTTTGGTAGAGATGACACCAAAGTGGTTTTAATAGGTTCTGTTTAATGCCACAAAGTGACACAATCATGTAAGTAATCCTGTAGATTGTGGAAATAACTGGCCTTAAAAACCATTCTCTCTCATTCATTCATACAAAGATGAGAGCGTATAAAGATGTTCTGTATAGATTTAATATAGTTTACAATGGATTTCTCAATAGATGTTGTCCATAGATTTAATATAGTTTTATGTATTGTGTTTCTAGCAAACTAGAAAATGTTTTTCTCTTTTTAAGTAACTTCCTGTAGCACTGGGAGCCAGCACTGTGCTGATTTCAGCATTTCACGTCAGGGAAGAATTAAATGTATGACTTAAAGCCTATTATTCATTGTTGAGGTTCAAATATAAAGAATAGAACAGTTGTTACATTGAGAGTTGAGTAACATTTCCTTCGCAAAAGAGCAAGAATTAAGAGTGAAAAGAGTAGTTGAGAGAATATACTTCTATACATTATATACTTAGGGCATATTTTTGTTGCACTGAATTTAAAACCATACATGCTAAAGTAGTACCTAGCTATTAAATTTGGTGAGAGGATTATTGCTGTTAAAATTTTTGTATTTCTGGTTTAATTAGTCTCTAACCATTGGCTGTAACGTTAGTCCTTCCTATAAATTGGAAACCAAATACTCCTTCTCAGAAATAGCTGTTTTTACCTGTCTCTTAAAGGTAACTAAATACTCATTTCAGGAAGCACTGGAATTAGATGGGGTAGTGGGAAAGTAGCATATAAAAAAAGATGTTCCAAAATGAGAGTTTTCTATGATGTGGGTTTTCTCCTCAGAAGAATTCATCCCAGCACAATACATATTTTGAAGAAATGCTCAATTAAAAGATACGAGTTTGCTCTCATATAAATCAAGTTGCTCAGGAGAGGTGACAAAGTCATTTGTCTTATAATTTGGAAAAGTAATCTCTTAGAGATTACACAGTGCTGAAGTACTTCCCATTTTTTGTAAGACCCCTTTTGCTACTGGGAATATGGATATGTTTATAAAGCAAATGAGATGTTATCCAAATTCTCATGGATTTATATCCAAGCCCCAGAGACAAAAGCATCCTTGAAATAACAGAAACTTGATGGAATATACTTGCCTGTCTGAGGTCAGAAAACGAAGAGGCCATTTCATAGCACATGCCTGTCTAGAGATTAAGTGAAACTGTGAGGGACAATTTGTGAATGCCTTAAAGGTGACCAGTGGTGGGGACTGGTGGGTGTGTATACACCCATCTGGACTAGGCTGATGGCAGCAGTCTGTTTCAGTTCACCTTCACACAGCACAGGTTGTTCCTGCTCATCACCTCCTCGGGGAGGAAGAGAGACATGGTGCTGGTAACTGTCATGTGTCTTGGGAGGTTGAGATGGTCAGCGTCACCAAGGCACACCGCAGTATTCAAGCCTTCCTTAAATACCACTCGAACATCTGTGTTCATCTACGCAAGCTTGTTTTCATGGTTTGTAGTTTACCCTTATGTCTCATTTGTTCCTTCACATACCAGGTTTAATGTTGATGTTATGAATAATTTTTAAACCAAAGTATTCTATAAATTCGTGTGTTTTGTTTTCCTGGATGGTTGGCGGTAAACACCAATCTTGTCCTCTCAATAAAGTCATCCATTTGTTAAGCCAGTGAACTCTGTCTGATAGTTTCTTTATTGCGTTCAAGTGCTTAGGAACTTAAGGGACTATTTTTTTTTTCTTTAAAGAATGGCACTAATACATTTTTAATACTAGTGCAGTATTCTCTTACTCAACTTCCATCTACTTACTGTAAACATATGTAACACATACTAATGCACAGTGCATTGAAAACCTCAGAAAGTACTCCCAAGAATAAACCAGGAAAGTAACTTTTTGTGTGGTGGTTGTTTGGTGATACGATTGATGCATTTGAGAGAAGAAAATGGGTAAGTAGATCTTCCCACAGTAATCCTGAAGACTAAAGCCTCCACGAGTTCAACCCACTTTTCTTCTGATGCCTTGTAGACTCTTAAGTGAGTTTTGAGAAAACAGGTGTGACTGTCATGTATTTCATACATTGCTTTTATAGGTTTTTTTTTTCATTTTAATTGTTTAGATGGGATAACCACAATGTAGAAGCTAATTCTGCAGAAGTTTAGCAGGTCTTAAAATGAGACAGTATTTTCAGTTACTACTGAATTGAAAAGTTTCCCTGGAGCAGATCATCAGAGTTTCATTTTCTTCCAGAAAATACAGAATCTAAATGATCTCATCACTGCCAGCTCCTAAAGAACACCAGTGACATACATGTTACATAGTTGAGGAAAGTTTGTATGTTGATTTCTACCTTCGGTTGTGAAAAAAGTTCCTAGATGAAGTTTCCAGTAGGGGGGAAAAATAACGCATGTAGAAGCCAATTTAAAACTATGTAAACAAGATGGCTTCCTTCAGAATGTAGTAGGAAGTGCTCAATATAGGCTGCTTTTGTGGAATGACTGTCAGGCCATGACCCTGTGGTGTGGAGAGGTAGCAAACTAGAAAATCCTTACTTTAAAAGCAGCCAGGGCAGTAAACACCTCCCACGCCTCAGAAGTGTGGAGCAGTATTTAAGGTGCCCCTGAAATACGAGAACCCTAGGTTGGGATCTCCCCCCCCCACCCCGCGCCCAATGCTGGAGGTTAAACCTGTGGTCTCACTCCTGCTTGGCAGACACTCTACTACTGATCTGCATGCCTGCCCCTTTTGAAATTTTATTTGGTGATGTCACCAAATGTAATCCTCCAAACTCAGCCCCCCAGTAACAGGTTATAGGTGTATGCCACCATGCCTAACTAGAAGTGGGATCTCGAGACAATTTCACCTCGGTTTCAAGGGGCAAAAGGATCACTTGCTTTCCTTGCAGCTGTATATCAAGCAACACAAACTAAAGGGAGTGATGAAGTGAGTGTGGAACAGAAATGGATACGATTGAGGCCTGGTCCTCCATGTTTCACCATGAACATGGTTCAGGGCCTTAGACATGCCTTACCCTCTGTACTTCAGGTACCTGTACAGTGAGTACTCCAACTATAAAGTTACAGTATCCCTGCTGTCTGGAACACCTGGTTTCCTATAGAACATTACCAGGCAGAAAATAGCTTTGTACACTCCCGGGGGCCTGCAGAATCAGACCTTTCCACGGCCTTCCTTTGAAAGGCCTCAGCCCTGAGCTTGTGTTCTTGACTATTATTCTGCTACTTCTAACATACCCAGCAGACTGACACTAGCTAGTATTTATTACTGTAACCAAAATTCTACTTTATCTCAATGCTTCAGATTTGAGTCTCCTTTATAAATGGTCTTTGAATGTTTTTGTAAACTCGTTAATACACTTTTCTTGCTTTACTCTGATAACATTCTTTACTATTTCCTCAGAATAATTATCCAGTTTTAGAGTTGGTCGTGGTAGTCACGACATGCCCTTAGTTACACCCGCCACTCTCAGTACCTTAATGCCAGTGCTTTCCCAAACTTTGCCCTCACCAGCAGTGCTCTTGGTGCCTGGCTGACCTCACTGAGGCCTTTTCTGCTGACCTGCCAACCTCGTGCCCTCAGACTCTCGACTGGAACTTGGGACCTGTCAGATGGATCTCTGAGGACCTGGGAGTGAGTGTGGGTCTGCAAGTAAATCTGTTAGAGGCTCTAAATATATGTACAAATGATGGGTTTTGCTAGAATGGAGAGGACAGTGCCAGTTCTTGCTTATCGATTTTTCTTTTCACTGATCATGCAAAGTCAGAGAAACTCTTTACACATCACTAGGAACTGAGTATTTCCTTTCATCTACTTTTTCCAAAAAGTTTTATGTTTAAGACTTTGACACATTTTTAGTTAACTTTTTATGTGAAATGTGAAGTTTAGAATGAAGTCTACATTTTCCCATAATTAACCCCCATACTGTGTTATGAACACACCCTTTTTAAAATTGTTTTTGCACTTTTCTTGAAAGTCAGTTAGTTGTATGTATTTTATGTGGGTTTTTTCCAAGTCTTCCATTCTATTAATTTTTTTCAATGCCTCTTCCAGTGCTATGCTTTCTTGATTACTGTATTACGTATATATTGAATATTCCTTAACTAACTTGAAATGCTCCAAAACCCAACACTTTTGGAGTGCCAGCATGACGTCACAAATGGAAAATTGCACATAATTTGAATATTTCTTTCATACACAAAATTATTGAAAACAGTGTATAAAATTACCCTCGGGTATATGTGTAAAATATACACAATACACAAATGAATTTAGTATTTAGACTTGTGGCTCATCCCTAAGATACCTCATTACATGAATACAAATATTCCAGAATCTGAAAAAAAATACAAACTCTGAAATACTTTTAATGCCCCACTTTTTAAATGACCCCTAACCTGTAATAAGTTTTGAAATTGAGTAGACTGTCTTTCTTACACATTATTCTTTTCAAAAATTGTTTTAATTCTTCTGGTTCCTTTGCTTACATGAAAATTTTAGAATATATATGTGGCTTCTTCACGGATTACTGAAAGAAATTGGGTTTAAATTGCTACATCAGTTTGGAAAGAAGTGACATATTTACTATGTTGACATTTTTCGATTCATGATCATGATATGTATATAGATTGTGCATGTACCTTGTATAGGCATTAAATTATAAATACATATAGCTTATCATAGCCTTCTAGTGTCGTTTTTACCAATTCAGGTAAGGTGTGGAAACTTTGCCTGTTTTTAATGTTCCTTCTTCCCATTTATAGTTGTCTTAAATACCTCTTTTACAAGGGCCAGAGATTTAGCTCAGTGGCCTAAACGCCTGTCTGGCAAGTGCAAGGTCATGAGTTTGATCCCTGGTGCCACAAAAAGAAATACTTCCTTTACATATACTGAGTATTACAGCAGTAGTGTTCCTTTACATATACTGGTGTCATGCCAACAATGTTATTTTGCTTCAAATACTAAAAGAGTAAGGAAACTCAGTTGTCAACCAGTGAGGATACCTATACCCTGCATTTATCCATACTACTACTTTTTGTTCTTTCCTCCTAATATTCCAAGATTTTTTCTGTTATCATTTTCATTATGATAAAAGAACGTTCTTTAGTTATTCTAGTCAGATAGGTGTGAAGGAACATGAAAACCCCGAGAAACCATATTATTCCCTGGATCTTGTCTTAGTTACTTTCTCATTGCTGTGACAAAATACTCGACACCCACAAGTTAAAGGAAGATAGGTTTATTTTGGCTCACAGTTGTGCCTGTTTCAGTGCATGATCAACTGGCTCGAAGGTAGGGCTCAGGGGCAGAGGGTCGTCGCAAGGGAGAATTAGCTCATGGCATGGAGGTAGGAAGCAGAATGGAATCAAGGGAGGAGGAGTGAGATACACCCTCCTGGCCATGCCCCCAGTGACCCACCTCAGACTAAACTTCACCTCCCAAATTATATTTAGCTACAAGCTCATCAGTGAACTAATCCACTAACAACCATCAGGCTCCTATGATCCCATCACCTACACAAAGCCCCGCCTGTGAGCACCTGAAGTATCAGGGTGACATCTAGACATAAACCACAGCAGGTCTGACCGTCTGTCCCTTTCTTTTTTCCCACTGCTTAGAATCTTATGAGAAACCCACTAGCAGTGAACATCCTTCATGGTCATATTATGGTCTTAATATTCTTTTCCAAAAGACAACAGATTTTTGTAGAAAAATACCTCAGTGTAGGCCTGCACACATTAAATGTACAAAATGAATTTGAAAAATCACCTTCTAGCTAGCAAAGAGACTATCAAAGCCAACTTAAGGTCACGTCAAAATGTCCCCAACTTGAAGTTTTCTGCCTGCCAGCCAGGGGTGGGATGTTTCATGTATTAATGGAAAAAATAACTGCATTACCTAGAATCACACTAAATGTGTTTAAATCCATGAATTTATAATGGTATTTATCGCTTCAAAATAATTTTACTGATCATCTGTAGCAGATGCTGTGGACCAACTCAATATTTTGAAAACTGATGAGGGAAATAGCTAAATACTCATTTTTTTTCCAAAAAGTATACCTTAGATAATGAGCAGTTTGTGAGGGTTAAAGTAGAAATACTTTCCTTGGTAGAAGTATTTTAACTAACATTAAATGAAAAGTGATAAAAGGTCATGATTATTCTTATGGAAAGTTTATGAAAATGGAGAATTAAGTATTTTGTTATCTCCAAGTAATAATATTGGCAACAAAATTTCTGAGCTTCAAATTTTATTTACTAATTTATAGCAAATACAGGGTATTGGAGAAAATTTTAAATAGTAACAAAGTCTTAATCTGTAAAATACAGACAATATAGAACTTTACAAAACAAGTGACAAAAACTCTTCAAAACATACTTTCAAGGAAAAGGAAGGGGGAGAGAGACATAAGTAAAAGTCTGAATAAACTGAAAATAAGTCAATAAAATAGCGAAATGGTATTTGACATTGTTAAGGATGTTGTGTTAATATTCTAGGTGCATTAATGACTTAGGGGTCTGGTGGTAAGTTAGGGTCAAATGAGTTATTGTATTTCAGATACTCAGGAAAATGTTTATAGATGAGCGAGCATGTCAGTGGGGCATAGAAAAATTGACAATACCAATCATTGATGATGGATGGTACCTTAGATTTTATACATCATTTTCTCTTGTAACTATCTTTGAAAATGTTCCAATAATTTATTTAAATGACAGGGAGATACATTTTCAAACAAACAATGCAAACAAAACCACAGTAAATATGTATATGGGTTCTCTAGGCAAAAAGATAATTCTTTCTTGGGTAAAAGGTCAGAAATATAAAAATCAAAACTCAAATCTTTCTCCAATCTTTATTTTTCCATGTTTTTATGACTTTAATTTCTGTGAAGGATTTCAGCAGCTTTCTAACCATTTTTTTGTCATTTACTTTTGACAGTTTTGGGGGGGGCAAAGGTGTAGTACTGTCAATTTAAAATATAGTACCTATGGCACATTGTGAAGCAGAAATGTAAATATGTGTAATTTAAAATTTTCTAGTAACTATATATAAAATGCAGAAAATAAAGAGGTGAAATTAATACTTCATTTAACCTAATCCACTCAAAATATGATTTCTATTTATTATGAATATAAAAAATTATCGAATGGCTGTGAACATCGCATAGCATCTGTACCTCTCTTTTTTCACACTATGACTCTAAATATATGTATACATTTCACACTCACAGGCTGGTCAGTCGGAAATAGGTAGTTTTCAAATGCTCAGGACTCACAAGTGGCTAGTAGCTACCGTGTAGAATCGGACAGCTCAGATCTATTGTCTACCTCAACTGAAATGGAAACAGAAAGAGCAACATTTTAATTAATGCTAATTAATATAATAATGGAACTAAAAGCATTTATAAAGTGAAAAGTCTATAAACACAAAGTGATGTGTTTACATCTTTGCCCTGCTGTTCCTTTGCATGTTGTACTTCAATTTTACCAGCAGATGGTGCTCAAAGCTGGCAAGACAGCATTAGCCTTGAAGCTCTCCGACCCAGAGCTGATCATGTAGATTAGCCAGATGATCATACTTTTATAAGTGATACTTCATCTGTAGAAGCAAGCAGTAAATGTTAGTTATAGGAAATTCGAGAATATCTATAATAGAATTTAAGCAATGCAGCGATCACCGACCCAGCAAAACACAGTCAAAAGTGTGTTTTATTCTATTCTGTTCCAGGCTCTTTTCTGTATACAGGACTTACTTATACAGGAAGGTGGGGGTCAGGGAGATTCGAGTGTGTTTAACAGTGATGGGAGTGAACAACTAGAGAACAGGTTGAAAATGTGGAAAGAAAGTGCATTAATGATTGATTAGAATTCCTGATAAAGAGAGAAGCTGGAAACACAGAATCATGTTCCTTATAAATGTATAACA
>RJWT010000421.1:0-68965 GCA_004365215.1 Cuniculus paca
TGCACGCTAGGCAAGTGCTCTACCACTGAGCTGCATCACCACCACCCACTTCTTTTTTCTTATTTACAGAATCCCATTAAATTGCCCAGACTGGCCTTGAACTTGTAATCCTCCTATCTTACTCTCCTGAGTAGCTGGGATTACAGGTGGGTGCCATTTCATATGACTAGTGGTTGTTTTGTTTTTGAGAAAGGGTCTCACTATGTAGTTCACGCTGGCCTTGACCTTGCTGTGTAGCCCAAAATAGCCTGGAACTCACAGTGATCAGTCTCCTATGTGCTAGGATTACAGGTATGCGTCACCATACCCAGCTGGCTAGTGTTATTTTTCAGGATGAAAAACTGAAACAAAGCTCTTAAGGATCCAACAATGAAGAGCTTATTAAACATATTAAATCTGCAGCAATTAAAACCATATAGATCTACAACGTGGAAAGATATTTATTATATAGTAGGTAAAAAATCGGCAAAAAAATACATGTATAACATTATCTCATTTTTACATATGTATTTGTATGCATACGTGTGTACAAGTGGATATGTGTGCATTCGTATCTATACAAACCATAAACATGAAGTTTTATGCGTCTATCAAGAGACTGGAAGGATATATACTAAAATATCAGTCTAGGAATACTTCATAACTAATTCTTTTATCTTTACCCTAAGTTTGTTTTTTTTTTTTTCCTCTTTTTGAGACAGGGTTTCTCTGTGTAGTCCAGGCTGGTTTTGAATACACTATATAGCCCAGACTGACCTCAAACTCACAGTGATCCTCCTGTCTCAGTCTCTCAAGTGCTGGGTACCCTGATTTTTATTTAAGGAGTATGCATAAGTTGCACAATTTTTTGGTACAACTTTTAAAAGTGAAAATAAAGACTGTAAAGTAACTTGGGGAAAATACTTGTGTCAAAATCACAGCATAAAACATTTGAACTCTTCATTAGAATAAAGACAGTGGTAACTAGAGAATCATTTAAAGTGATGGTCTGTACCAGTGGCTCTCAAAGTGTGGTCCTAGGCTAGTCTTATTTTCAGATCTACCTCAGATGTACTGATGGGACCCAACATTATTATTTTAACAAGGCCTCTATATTATTTTAATACTCATTAAGGTTTAAGAAACTATTACGACTCCATTCTTTTTTCTTCTTTTTTTTTCTGAGACAGGGTCTAGCTCTGTAATTCAGGCTGGTCTTGAACTCACTATGTAGACCAGGCGGGGATTACAAGAGTGTACCACCATGCCTGGCCTCCCATTTGAGATAGGGTCTTGATAAGTCTCTAAACAGTCAAGGATAGGCTCAATCTTACAATCCTCTTGCCTCAGCCTCCAAGACAGGTGTGTGGCACCTTGCTCAGTTGTTAGTAGCTCTCCAAGGTATACAGAGTAAGTCTTGGAAGTAGAGTTCATTCATTCATTCATTCATTCATTCATTTCCCTCTTTCCTTTTTTTTTTTTTTTTAATAATACTGAATATTGAACCCAGCGGCACTCCACCACTGATCTACAACCTCAACCCCTTTTTCGCTTTTTTTTTACATTTTTATTTTGAGACACGTTCTCATTAAGTTGCCCAGGTTGGCTTCAGCCTCCTGAGTAGCTTGGATTATAGGCATATACCACCCTACCTAGCAGTAAGGTGAATTTCTGGCTTTGCTGTTGAAATTGGTTTTAATACTTCAATGATAACTTAATGAAAAAATTAAAAAGTGGGTCATGGATTTGGCCTGAATTGCCCCAAACTGAAAACACAAATTATTCCTCTCATATACCCCTATCTTGAAAAGATGTTCTTATCTGACGAATGTCCAACACCATTAACCCCAAACACATTCCTCATAGTAGTCTCTTTAATTGTTTAAAAATGTGGCTTTACTTATCCTTCAAGTATCTAAACCAACAAACGATCTGTGCAACTAACAAACCAAACTTAAATAATTACAAAATAAATCACCTTCGGCAGGAATTTACTGGGAGGCCTTAACAAAATGAAACTCAAATGATTTCCAAGTTTTCCCTTGACTCTTCCTTTAGTCTCCAAAATAAACAGATTAAATCCACTTTGAGACTGACACTAAGCAGGCAGCGGTACAAGGATGGGCCGGAAGAAGATGTGTTTTTCCAATTGTGTATTTTTAGGCAAATTAAACACCTATCTGCTTCTGACCTGCTTAAGGAAGTGGCTATAAAAGGCAACTCTACATCCAAATTCTGTTTGTTGTTGTTTTGTGTTTTTTGGGTACTAGGGATGGAACCCAGGGCCTTCCTTCACACTGAGTTATATTCCCAGTCATTTTTATTTTTATTTATTTTTTATTTTGAGATAGGGTCTCACCAAGTCGCTAAATTGCCTAGGTTAGGTGCACCCCTGCAATCCCCTTGCCTCAGGCTCTCAGGGTGCTGGGATTACACATTTAGCTGAGTGATTCTTTTGAAAAGAAGTAGACTTTGGAGAAACCAGTTTGCCTCAGTGCTCTGCATGATTCACCCCCTGCCAGATACAACCACTCCCTCAAGTAGGCCCAGCACAGAAACTGGAGAAAATCAGTGACCTCAAGAATGAAAATAAAAGTAACACCCAAACTTCTGCCTTTGTTTGACTGTTGTCCACGATGCATGCAGACACACTTTGGAGAACTTCATATTTTCTTTTTTCTTTTCTTTTTTTGCAGCACCAGGGATTGAACTCACAACCTCATGCTTGCCAGGCAGGCGCATAGGCCACTGAGCTAAACCCCCAGCCCTTGTCTTTTTGAGACAGGGTCTCACTATGCCATTTAGGCTGGCCTTGAACTCACTTTGTAGCCCAGCCTGATTTTGAACTCACAAGGATCCTCCTGTCTCAGCCTCTACAGGTGTGAGCCACCACGCCTGGTTTTATTGTAACAATGTTAACAACCTATCTCATCCCATTTTAACTGATGATAGCTAAAACCTACAGGTAGGAGTACAAAAAACAATTATCTAAGAAGCTAAAAAGTAAAAAAAGCAAGTAAATTTTGGAGGGAAGCAAAACCTGAAGAAGCAAACACACTGGACGAATTTCCCAATTTTTTTATCCTTCGTTCAGGTTGACCCAAGGGTATGGACGCCAGGCAAGGGGCAAAATTGCCACAGTGACCTTAGAGAGGACAAAAACACCATCTTACTAAGCCATGTAAGCCATGAGAAGGAGTCCCTTGGGACGACAATAAGGGAAAATTTTAGCGTAAAGATAGCCAGGAAAAGAAACCACCTAGTTCTATTTATGAATTCATACCAGCCTTGGGCTCTTTTGAGCTACTCATACATGGCAGTCTCATCTCAGGTTTAAAATCTGAAGGGTTATTTAAACATTTACCCATAGGTGATGAAAGAGAACTTGCAGCTTGAACCTATAAAAGATGCAAAATTTTCCCAAGATTTACACAGCACCCGGAGTCTACTTAGCATAACAGAATATATGAAGTTGTTTCATACATAAACCAAAATTATTTGACTTAAGAAGAACCAGGAAGCCAGGCATGGTAGTGCATGCCTATAATCCCAGCACTTGGGAGGATGAGGCAGGAGGATAGCTATGAATTCAAAGCCATTGTGCACTACATAGAATTTGTCTCAAAAAAAAAAAAAAAAAAGGAAAATGCAACCATTTCTCAAGATTAAAGACAACCAACAGATTCCAACCTGAAGATGCCTCAGATATCAGATTTACCTAAGACTTAAAAGTATCAAGTAAGAATAACTATACCCCAGGAGTTTAGGGAAAACAAATGGAAAATATAGAAAAAAGCAGATTAAGTTATAAAAAAAGAGGGAACACAAATCACAGAACTGCAAAATATAATATGTATAGTAAAAATTTACTCTATAGGCTCAAAAGCAGATTGAAAATGGCAGCAGAAAGTCAGCAAACTTGTAGATCAGTAGAAATTGTCCAATATGAAGACAGAAAAAAGACTGAAAAGAAAAAAAATAGACTAGGGAAACCTGTGGGATAATAGCAAAAGGTCTACTATATATATCATTTAAGTCTAAGAAGGAGGAAGTAAAAATGAGAGAAATATTTGAAAAAATGATGGTCAAGAGCTTTCCTAGTTTTATGAAAAGATAAAAGTTGACACATTCACAATTATGAACTCCACACAATAAGAAAATCATATCTAGACACATCATAATCAAACCATGAAAAGTAATCATAGTAAGTTTTAATGATCTCATACCCATTAGGATGGCCACTATCAAAAAAACAAACAGGCATTTGTAAGGATATGGAGAAATCAGAACCCTGTGCACTGTTGGGGGAAACGTAAAATGATCCAGTCACTATGGGAAAATGGTATTGAAGTTCCTCATAAAGTAAGAAAAAACCCAGAATTACCAGCTGGGAGTGTAACTCAATGTTAAGAGTGCTTTACTTACCATGCACAAGACCACAGGGGTTTGATACGCAGCACCAAAAACAAAACAAAACAAAAACCACCAAAACGCCAACATATGATCCCACAGTTGTACTTCTGGGTATATATCTACATCCAGAAGAAATGAAAACAGTTTTGGACTCCAATAGTAACAGCATCATGCACAATGGTCGAAAGACAGAAGCAATCCAAATGTCCTCAGGGAGGGACAACACATATACGTGGCACTGAAATAGATACAGAGCCAGTGTGGTGGCCCACGCCTGTAAGCCCACTCAGGAGGCTGAGGCCGGACGATTGCTGCTGAGTTCAAGGCCAGCCTGGGTTACATAGCAAGACCTTGTCTCAAAAAAACAAACAAACAAAAAAAGAAAACAGACACAAAACCAAATATGTTCTTTAGAAAACATAAACCTGGGATGCAGTGGTGCACACCTGTAATCCCAGCACTCATGAGGCTGAGGCTTAAGGATTGAGGCAAGTTCAAGGCCAGCCTGGGCTACATAGTGAGTTTAAGGCCAGCCTGAGACAGCAAAACCAACCAAGAACCTGTTTTAAACAAACAAACAAACAAAGACATCCTTAGATAAAGGAATAAAATTTACCAATAGATTTTTCTCTGTAGGAAATACCAAAGGGAAGGAAAATGATACCAGAGGAAAATCAGAATCTCCAAAAATGAAGAACAGCAAAACAGAAATATCTGAGTAAATGTAAATTTTTTTCTCATAAATCTGTTAAAATATGTATGACTGTTAGAAGCAAAACCTAAAACATTGGTGGGATTTTCAACACGTGTAGATGTAATACACAGTATGACGACTATAACAAAGGTTAGTGGTAGAAGTGTTAAAAGAACCTATGTTACAAGGTTCTTTGTTACAAGGTTTTTACATATTACATGATAAAGCACAACACTCTGGAGACTATAGATTGTAAGTACACTATAAAAAGTGTGTATATGTGTGTATAGTGGGGGTTATGTGCGGGTGAAAAATAGATACACAAAGAAATCTCCAGGGCAGTAGTTCTCAACCAGGGAAGATTTTGCCCCCAAGAGAATCTAGAAATCTCTGGAAATACTTTTGGTTGTCAAAATTGGGGAAATAATATTGGCACTGAGTGAGTAGAGGCTATGGATACAGATAAATAGCCTGTAATTCACAATTTACAAGGCAACTTCTGTGGCAAAGAATTATCTAGCCTAAAGTGTCAACAGTGCTAGGTTGAAGAACATTGCCCTAGATCAGTGATGGCACATCTTTTAGAGACCAAGTGCCCACATGGCAACCCCAAACCCATTTATTTACTGCAGTGCCAACACTGTAATTAAACCTGAATTCAACTCAGATATTAGTATCTTTCATCTTAAAAGAAAAACAATGTGCCATAGGTTCACCACCACTGCGCTAGATCAACCACTAAACAATAATACAAAGAGAGCTAGTGAAAACACCAAAAGTCAACATATAAGATTGGGGACATAGCTCAGTGGTACAGCACTTGGCCAGCATGTTCGTGGCCGTGGGGGTTCAATCTTTAGGACTGAGGGGGAAAAAAATCAATAGATAAACTAAAATAGAATAATATTTAAATTATCAAAGTTAAGGCAAGAAAAATGCAACATGGGAAGGAAAAGGAGGGGACAAATAGTAAAAACATAACATAGTCTTCATCATAAAATAATTAAATATCAGTGGTGTAAACACTAATGAAAAAGCAAGGGCTGGGGATTTAGCTCAGTGGCTCAAGTGCTTGCCTGGTAAGCATGAGGTCGTGAGTTCAACCCCCAGTACCAAAAAAAAAAAAAAAACTTATGAAAAAGCAGAGGTTAAAAACCAAGACTCCAATATATGGTGCCATTAAGGGTTACACTTTAAATACAAGGTCATCATAAAGCTGAAAGTAAATAAACAGAAAAAATATACATGTAAATAATAATCATTAAGAAGGCTAGTATCATCTCTTTAATATCCAATAAAATAAACCAGGCAATGGCAGCACACATCTGTAATGCCAGCAACTTGGGAGACTGAGGCAAGGCGACTGCTGTGAGTTCAAGGGTACAAAGTGAGTTCAAGGCCACCCTGAACTGCATAAGTGAAACCCTGGCTCGAAAAAAGGTCAAAAACAAAAACATCCAATAAAAATAGACTTCAAAATAAAAAGCTATACCTGATATGAAAATAATCATTTTAAGATGATAACAGGATAAATCATCAAGAAGTCATAATCTAAATGTATATATGCATAATAGTGGCTAAACATCAGGCAAAAATTGACAGAATTAAAAGGAGAACTTGTACTGAAAAATTATAGTAGATGCTAATATCTACCTTTAAAGAACTGATAAAACCAGGCATAAAAGAGAAAAACTACAGAAAATACTAAACAATTAACTGCACTGATGTAACTGACATTTAAAGATTACTATATTCAACAACTGCAAAATATTCTTTTCATGTGCGTATGATTTATTCATCAAGACAAATGAAGGGCTAAGTTATAAAACAAGTCTCAAAAATTGAAAGGGATCAAAATCATACAATAAAGTATATTCTCTGACAATAATGGAATTAAATTAGAAATCAGTATATAGTAGAATCCTAGGGATCAGAAAAATAAGCAAAAAAAGGAGCAGCACAATGTAATAGTGAAACCAAACAATCCTGAGCTATGACAGTAGTCACATAGCATTCAACATAAGTTGAGTATTGCTGTTTCTCTTAAAATCCTGACAGATGACACAGATCCTTCTGCGTTTGCTGTAACATCTTGGGGTGCCCTGGAACAGAGTCTAGGAACCAATGTTTGGTCAACTGCAAAGCGCAACTTCCCCAGCCAGTGTTTCAGTGCCTAGCTTTCCTAACCAGAATGACAAGGAGAAAAGGAGGAGGAGAGCTTTCTGCTCTTTGCAAAGGCTTGACAGGACCCAGGATGCAATCCAGGAGAGCTGAATGACTAATACCTTAATCTTATGCCAGGGAACCATTAGGTCTTTGCTTGAGAATGCAAGAAAGAAATTCAAGCTTCAAAACAGCCATTCCAATGCACAGTACCTTTCACAACAGCAGCCGCTAGTGATAAAGTGCTAGAGGCTAAAACAATCATATTGCCTGAAGCAAACTGCTTTACCTCACTACAAAATAAGTATAGTGCTCTCTTGCTGACCTAAAATTAGTGATATGTTAGATATGAGCTAACAGTCATATTCTTTCTCTTCCCAAATAATCTACCACTATCTTTATAAACATATTTTTCTGATTTTTCTTACAGTATAACTGACAAAATTACACGTATTGATAGTATACAACTCAATTTGTTTTGTTTTTGTAGTGTTGGAGATGGAGCCCAGGGCTTCACTCATGCTAGACACATACTCTTTCACTGAGCTATGTCCCCAGTCCTAACATGATGTTCTGGTACATGCATACACTGCATATGGTTGAATTAACATATCCTTCACCTCACAAACTTTATCTTGATATTTAATCAATAAGAAATAAATTTATATCTCCTTTCTTTACATTTTAAAATAATTTCAGATAGGCTCGGTGGCAGCACTTGGGAGGCTAAAGCAGGAAAACAGCCTCAAATTTGAGGCCAGCATGGGCTACTTAGGGAGCTCAAGGCCAGCATGAACTACAAAGTGAGACCTTGTCTCAAAACAACAAAAACAACAATTTCAGACACAGAGAAAAGTTGCAGAGCATTCCTATACACCCTTTATCCATCTTCCCTTATGTTACAATTTATTTAACCAGAGTATAATTATCAAAACTGACTAATTAGATATCTATACAACTAATTACAGACTTCATTTTGCTAATTTTATCGATAAAGCCTTTGTAAGGTTCAAAACCCAACTGAAGATTTCACATGGTGAAATCATGTCATGTTATGCCTCCTTAGCAGTCTGTTATGTTCCTAAGCTTCCTGTCTTTCACACAACAGTGGTATGTTTAATGCCACCCAGCAATTTGGTGTAATGCTCCTCAGTTTAGGTTTGTATGGAGTTTTCTCATAATCAGACTAAGGTCATGCATTTACGGCAAGAGTCTTATAGAAGTGACTGTGTCTTTGTGTACCATACCTTTTACTTTTTCGAACAAGGTCTGATTCAATAAAAGTTTCTTCTATATGAGCACTTTAAAAATACTTGATATATAATGCCTGTTGCATTTCATTGACATATGCTATTTTACGTTATTTATTTAGTGATAGCAGGGATTGATGACCCCTGGGAGCACTGAACTACATTCCCATCCCTTTTTAATTTTATTTTGAGATGATGTTTCATGAAGTTACCCCAGCTGGCCTTGAACTTGCAATCATCCTGCCCATGCCTCCCAAGGAGCTGGCTTTAAAAATTCCCATAGTAATCAACAGTAGCACTAAAGTTGTGGATTGTTTTGCATTTTAAGAAACAGCAAGCCAGGTGTGATGGTGTACAGTAATCCCAGCACTTGGGAGGCTGAGGCAAGAGGATCACCATGCGTTCAAGGTCAGCCAGATCTGAACTCCACAGTAAGACACTATCTCAAAAAAAAAAAATCATTTAGACAAAAACTTCAAAAGAAAAATGCAAACCTTAAGAATTCAGTTTTCCTAATATCCACAGAAGCAAGAATTTAATTCTGTGCCCCCAGTGCCAGGAAAGGAGACTGCCACTCAAAATTTGTTATGTCATTGCAATAATTTTTGAAGAAGCAGAAAACTAATAAATTTATAAAAAAAATTTTTTTTTGAAATAGGGTCTCAAAAAAAAAGAGATAGGGTCTCGATATGCACCTCAGGCTGCCCTTGAACTCACTATGTAGCCCAGGCTGGCTTTGAACTCATGGCGATCCTCCTGCCACTGCCTCCCAAATGCTGAGATTACAGGTGTGCACCACCATGCCTATCAGTCCATAAAATGTTTTAAGGCATCTGTTAGTGTGGAAAAGTTCAACCTTTAAAACAACTTTTATGCTATTTATATACTTGTTTACATGAGCCTATTTCCAATCTCCTTCAAGTTGCTTCCAGGTATCTATCACATAACAGTCTTCCAAGCAGTTCCAGCTGCTGCAATCCCAGATTTAGACACTCATACCTATGCCCGGGACGGCTGCTGGGAAAAACATGCTACTAAACACAAATAGGCCTATGTATGTTACCACTACCTTCCACCTCTCCCTTATAACACACTGCAAAGATAAACTTCATAAAGAAAAGACCCACAGGCTCCACTCTCAGCCATTGTGGTAGGTGTCTGATTCACCAAAGCCACAAAACCCATCTCCTCTGAGGTGGTTCACTCCTCAAAACAAACCTTATAGCTAGAGCAGTATGTGCCTATTATTTACACTGGGAGGAGAGTCCAAGGACTTTTGTGTTTTGTTTTTGCAGTGATGGTGGGGTATTTGTAATGCTCCAACCGGACCCAACTCTCCCAGCCCCCAGCTGCTTGCCAGCAGAAGCACTACTCTCTGCAGGGAACTCAGCTCAGTACCAAAGTTGCCAAGCACAGGAAGGGAGATAAGACAAGACAAGGAATTTTGCAGGTTTCAAGACATCTGGAGACATCTGAAATTTATACAGGATACTCCAAGGACTTTGCCCACTGAGATACAAGACTGACAGAAAACTCTGACCACAGATGTTTACTGGGACCTTCCGGCCTAATATCCCCTGCCTTCTCTCCATCCCTATAAACAGGAACACACTTCATCGTGTTCGCTGCAGACTCTCTTAGCGCGCTCTCTGCCTCCATTCAGGCACATTAAATTCCAGGCCATGCCACCTTTACACAAGCCTGGTGGTCTCTGCTGGTTTCCCTCTCTCCTCCTTTACGTTACATATGTTATAGTACTGAATCCAGGGCCTTGTACATGATAACAGGCAAGTGCTCTACCGCTGAGCCACACTCCCACCACTCCAGGTATGTCACAAGCATTAACATTAAACTTCTCTAAACTCCTAAAAACCCGATTCACAATTAAGCAATCTCATGGCCATATAGTACTGAGTTACAGGTGCTCTTACATGATAAGATGTACTAAAAAAGTTCAATGTAAAGCAAAACTTTAAATTCAATGTTTAAATTAGGCTGTTTATACCTTCATGCAATTTTCTATTTTTGTTTATTTGTTTGTTTTTGGTTTTTGAAAGAGGGTCTTGCTGTGCAGTTTAGGCTGGTCTTGAACTCACTATAATGGCCCAGTCTGGCCTCAAAATTCCAGGAATCCTCAAACCTCAGCCTCTCAAATGCTGGAATTACAGGTGTGCACCATCACGCCCAGTTTTTTTTTTTTCGCTTGCTTGCTTGCTTGCTTTCTTTTTCTTTCTTTGTCTTTGTGACACAGGGTTTCACTATGCAGTTCAGGCTGGCCTTGAATTCATTATGTAGCCCAAACTGGCTTCAAACTCACATTGATCCTCCTGCCTCAGTCTCCCAAGTGCTGGGATTACAGATGTGTGCCACCACACCTGGCAGCCAAATTTATTTTTATGTGATTTTTTACATTATCTATGTTTGTTCTGTGCAGTAGTTATTTTGCTTTCCTGTTCTTATTCATTGTGATTATAGTAAATATTTTAAAATCACAAATAAAATTATAATTAACATCTATACTGTCTGCATTACTTATATAATAGCCTAGAAGTCTGACAATGAGGTTAAAAAAAGGTAAGAAGGCTAGGGATTTAGCTCAGTAGCCTAAGTGCCTGCCTGGCAAGTGCAAGGTTATGAGTTCAATTCCTGGGGCCGCAAAAAAAGAAAAAAAAAAAGGGTAAGAATATCTCAAAGCTCTTGTCTAATTACTTTCTAAAATTCTCAAAATAGATTTATAATATTACTGGCAATGTACAAGAGTACCAAATTCACTGGGTGTGGTAATGCATGCCTGTAATCCTAGCACTCACGAGGCTGAGGCAGGAGGATCACTGCAAGTTCCAGGCCGAACTGGGTTACACAGTGAGTTCAAGGACAGGCTCAACTACACAGTGAGACCCTGCCTCAAAAACCAAAATAAAAATAAAAATAAATACCAATTTCATGAGTTTATGTGCTCTATAATTACTGGGATCATCAATTTTTATAATAGATATTAAAAGATGGTAATTTATTTCCAACTTTTTCTGACACAGTTGAAAACTTTCACATGTTATTATCTACATTTTGTGAAGAACACCTAAAAATCTAACAGATTTTTTTTGTTTTGTTTTGTCTTTTGAGAAAGGATCTCACTATGTAATTCAGGCTGACCTTGAACTCTCTATGTATGTAGCTCAAGCTGGCTGGAACTCATGGCAATTCTCCAGTCTCAGCCTCTCGAGAGCTGGAACTGCAGGTGTGTGCCAACATGCCTGGCCAGACTAATGGGTCATAAAAGTTATGCATCAATTCTGTTCTGTATAAAGTCAAACATACATGGCTTCAAAAGATACTGCTTTTTAAAAAGAAAAGCTAAATTCTCAGATTTTATTCACATGTACTGCTGCACTCCTAGTAGGACTGTTTCCCAAGCAGATGTTTTAGTTAAAGATGTGAATGTACATGCAAGCTTGTCTATTTGTGTTTATAACTGCAAATTACAAACCTCAAATTAAACCCTAGAAATTATCATAAGGATCCACAGTTCAGTCACAGTTGAGAAGCATAAAATATCTGCTTCCTTAATTTCAAGATATAAACTTCTACTTATCCTTTACAACGCTACTCAGATGTTAATCACCTCTAATACCTTCTCTATCAGCCCAAGTTAGTCTCTTTTATACCTTATATATAAAGAAATTATATTGCTGTATTTATAGACCAGGCCTGAAGTGATTTGTTAATGGCCATTTCCCTTCAACAGAGTATGAGCTCCATATGGCAGGGACCATGTTATAATCATCTCAGTCTTCCTAGCTCTGCACATGGAAAACAGGACCTTAAAAGTGGCAAACCTGAACTATTTAGACATAACTCAGGAGAATTTCACATAGCCAATAACTTTACAAATATGTCCTCCCATCACACACACTTTCTTTTTCTTTATGTCCAGGGCCTCATATATGCTAGGCAAGCACTCTACTGAGCTACATCACCCTCCAATCCAGCACATCCTATCTGAATGCCTGTATATTTGCATGATATTATAATTCGCGTAACTGTCAAGAGCAGAATTAAAACATTTTGGATTTTTTTCAACAGCAGTTAAGCAAGTAGTAAACAAAAACACAACTTTAGAATAAACTTTTAAATAAATTTTTAAGTCTATCATACTTATCTAAACTCTACACGACATACCATAAAACACTAAATAGCTCAATGTAGCTACTAAAATTTTTAAAATTTTATATACATATATATAGTATGTAACATTAATAGACAAATACATGAAATAATTACTATAATAAAACAAATTAATATATCTACCACTCACATGATTACCCAAATCTATTAAAATTCTAAAGACTTTAACAATCCTTTGACACTGATGAAAAACTACTGTTACTCTTTAGAGTGAAAAATACTTCTAAGATTACTACTTGAAGAACAGAAAAAGTACCCTGCCAGTTATTACAAATTACAACTTCACAGCATGATTTTCTTCTTGGAATATGAATATATATATATATACACACACACACATATATATATATATTTTTTTTTTTTTTCAGACAGGGTCTTGCTGTGTAGTTCAGGCTGGCCTTGAACTCATGGCAATCCTCCTGCCTCCACCTCCTGAGTGGTGGGATTACAGGCCCGCATCACCACACCCAGCTTTGTAGTATATTTGCAACACACCTATATATGAAATGAACTCACAGAAAGTATTTCTATTTTATAAGTCGTAAGAATATTGTAGATACTCAAACATTTATGACTGGTTGGCCAGAGGCTAATAAATACAAGCAACCACAAAGTATAACCAATGGAGAATGACTAATTATTTAAGCAGTTTATGGTCTCCATCCACTGATATGTATTTACTTTCATTAAACCACAGCATTTTGAAGCAGCCAGGCAGGCCCTCACATGCCCACTGCCATCAGGAAAGCCTCAGTGTAGCTGCACAGGTCCAGAGGAGCCTGCCCTGTGCCCCGCCGCCTCTCTGGGAACCTAGGTTTGGAGAAATGAAGGTGCCTAGCCCATTCCCCCACACTGTGGATGGGCTGCCAATGTGGGAAGCACCTGGGACCCCACAACAGGCTCATCTGGAGGAACCCAGGAAAACGTCAAGACAAGGGAGCAAAATGCAATCTCAGACCTCCAGCCCACACAGAACAAGTCCAGGAGACACAGACATAGAAGAAACTGGTAGTCACACACCTGAAATTTCTGAAATGATAGCGACTAAAGTAAAAAAACAACTTCACCTGAGGCCATAAAAGAAATCAGATCAGAAATAATACCTCAGGTAAAAGAAGAAACGACAACCATAATGAAAGAACTGCTGAGCATATCCAAAGAAGACATGGATTTTAAAAAAAAGAGGAGCATAGGAAAATGATGGAAACCTTGAATGAACAATATAGGAAAGAATTAGAATGCATGAAACAGATTCAGAGATACCCAGGAAATTAAAAACTCCATTGAAAGCTGGCATAACTGCTGGAACAAAACTGAAGATAGACTTTCAGACCTTGAAGACAGGATTGCAGCCAACAATCTCAAAAGGAAAGAGCTCTTAAAAATAACAAGGAACCAGGAAATGATAATTCAACAGCTGCAAGATAACACAAAGAAAAATAATTTAACACTAATAGGTGTTAGCAAAAAAGCACGAATCAACACAAATGACATAAAAAGATTGCTTACAGAAGTAATAGAAGAAAACTTCCCAAGCATGGGAAAAAGACCTGACATACAAATAAGTGAGGCATATACAATTCCAACTAGCAATAACCAAAGTAAATCTATACCCAGACATACAATAATCAAGATCCCAGAAATTCAGCACAAGAAAAGAATATTAAAAGCTGTTAAGAGAAAAGAAACAGATCACCTATAAAGAAAATCCCATCAGAATCATAGCAGACTTCTCAACACAAACCATCAAGTCAAGAACAACTTGGAATGAAGTATTTTAAGTCCTGAAAGAAAACAACTTCCAACCCAGACTGATGTACCCTGCAAAACTATCTTTCAAAATTAATGGAAAAATAAGATACTTCCGTGACAAAGAACAACTAAAGAAATTCATGACCACCAAACCAACCCTACAAAGAGTACTGAAAGATATTCTAGAAAGAGATAAAAATGACCACAATTCCAAGAACAACAACAGAAAGAAAACCAAGTAGGGCAAGCAATTGAACAAAGGGGAAAAGTAGGGAACCAACAGTGGGAAAATAACATGACAAAGATAAGCCATATCAGTCATAACCATTAAAGAAACAGAGTGGGTCAAGAAATGAAATCTATCAAAATGCTATACACAAGAAACATATTTAACTCAAAAGAAAATTCTTAAGACTGAAAGTCAAAGGATAGAAAACAATATTGTATGTAACAGGAACTCAGAAAAAAGCAGGGGTAGCTTGCCCATCACCCACAGAATGGGTAAGAAAGATACTGTGTTTTTCCACACCCCGAGGTTCTGCCCCAGCGAGGCCCAGAGACTCAATGAACCCAACGCAGGCCAGGAGAAGAAGCCATGCTCCGAGGCTCTACTGCCATCAGGGGAGCATCAGTGAACTGCAGCCCTGTGCCTCTCCTCCACTCCAGGAACTCTGGAATTGGAGGAACCCAGGTGCCTAGTCCAATTCCCTACACCAAGAGACCGGCAGCCAATGAACGAAGTGCCGGGGATGCAGCAACAGGCTGATTCAGAGAAACACAGAAAAAGGTAAAAATGAAGGAGCAAAATACAATCTCAGACCCCAGTCCACCCACAACAAGTTCAAGATGAAGACATAGTAGAAATTAGAGGTTACACACCTAAAATTTCAACTTAGTTCTTGTATTGTTTGGTTAACTTGACACACCCATGTCTGATGGTCTGGGCAGTTATTTTTAAGGTAACAAGATGCATTATGGTAACCATTGTTAATTTTCTATTATCTTGTTTTGAATTCCTATATTGTTTTCATTGTTTTGTCCTGTTTAGTTTTGTTTTGTTTAGTTTTATCATGTTTGATGATCTGAACAGCTATCTTGAAGATAAAAAAGATGTATTATGGAGCCACTGTTGACTTCCTATTATCTTGTTTTGAAGTCTTGTATTGCTTTCATTGTTTTGCTTGGTTTCATTCTGTTTGGTCTGGTTTTAATTTCTTTAAAATTTAAAAAATAAATAAATAAATAAAAAGAACCCACAGTACTTCAAAATGACATACAACTTTCTGGCCAGAGTTCTTATGCTATCACTTTTTTGTCCCTGATGGAACAGAGGCTCACCTGACAAGTCCAGCTCCTCAGTGGAAGACATGTTGGCCAGACTCCAGCTGTCACTGCGGGCTGCCAGGACAAACTTGTGAGCACTGATGTGCCTGTCCCCAACCTTGATTTTCAGATCACTGATGGAGAAAAATATCCACAAATATAAAAAGAAAAATGTCATCATAACTAAGTATACTTAGGATTTATAACTAATAAAGACATGGTACTAAGTGATCAACATGCATCTGCAAGAGAAAAAAAATCATGGCAAAATTATTTCTACGATAGCACTAAATATTGATGGACAATGTCTACAATATGTTGCAGGAACTGGTTTTTTACTTCTAACTTCTATCAAATTCACATAGAATACTCTCTTAATAGGGTTCTTACAGTGGTGAGCTATAGACAAGTAGAATGATTAATGCTAATATATGAAGAAGAAAAGGTTTTACGCAGAAGAAATCATGATAATTCATCAGAAAGAAAGGTGGAAACCTTAGAGATTGTGATGACAACCTTGAGACTCCACTGAAGCTCTGCTCCATATTAATGCTCAAGCAAGGTTAAAGAGAAAAACTATAAACAAATTGGCTTTGACAAAGTCAAGAATTAGAAACCCAATACCTGGATACCTGTTCTCAACGGCAACATTCAGACAATGTTGGCCATTTACTACTCAACCATTTATAAAGAAATGAGATGGGAGAAATCTTTTCTTTCTTCCAAACATGTTTCTATTATTTAAGTTATACCATTACATGAAAAGAGCTCCTGGAATACATATTTACGTTTACCTTTGAAATGTCAAATACTAAGCGAGGAAAGCATCTAGGCAGTTAACAAAAAAGCCAAGATGACCCACTGGGCTGACATGAGCATGAGCCATATGGCTACACTGGCAGCAATGCAAAGTCCTTCATTATCATCATCCTGCTTGTATTTATATACTTCTTTTCATTTGTGTACCTCCCTTTAAAATTATTTATTAGGTTGGAAAGCCACTAGAAACTAAATTTTAAGAACTATTACATGGGGTAAAAGAAAAGAAAAACTACTTCATGAATTAACTCATCCACTTGAAGAGACTCAAGCAGAACTGCTTCTATGTAATGCAAGACACAAATTCAACACCATGAAATATTATCCAGAACATACTTTACAAGCATGTAAGAATAGCAATAGTTCTAGCTCTATTAAAGACTAAACTATGATTAATTATATTAGATCTGAAGGGTAATATTTATTATTTCAAGTTGTTTCAAGAGTGACATAAAACACATTAATAAATATCAAGAAAAAACAGAACTACTATTCTGGTCAGGCGTGGTCGTGCACACTGATAATCTCAGCACTCTGTGAGGCTGAAACAGAAGGTTCACAGGCTTAAGCCCAGCTTAGACAACTCAACGACTTAGACCCTGTCTTGAAATAAAAAGTACAAAAAAGAGGTGAGGATGTTGCTCAGTGCAAAGGCCGAGTCCAATTCCTAGTACTAAAATAATAATGATAATGATAATAATCATCCTCATCTATTTAAAACAGAACATAAAACTATCTCAAACCATATCTTAGCATAAAGTTTTAAAATTTTAGTGAAAACAGGAAGCTATTTACAAAGTACAAATAATTGAAGTCTATTGCATTTATAAAGAATTAAATTCTAGTAACTTAAATGGTTTTTCACTGTCTATACAGTATAGACAATCACAAATTCACAGTTCTAACCTTTAGTCACAAAAAATTATAAAAGTAAATGTTTCTGAGCATTTCTAATTATAAAACATCAAGTCAAACAATTTTTCTATCTTTTTAGTCTGACATATCATGAGGAGGAAACGACAAAGATTTCAGTAATAATTGTTAATAATAATTTTATTTTTTGATTGGTGTGGTGTTGTATGGGTTGGGATGGGTTGGTTTGGTTTAGTTTTGGTCTTGAACTCACTATGTGGCCCAGGCTGGCCTTGAATGCCTGACAATCCTCCTGCCTCGGTCTCCCAAGTGCTGGGATTACAAGCGTGCACCACCACTCTTTGATCAGATTTTGTTTTTAGAGACAGAGTCTCACTATGTAGTTCAGACAAGGCTTGAACTCATGGTGATCCCTGTGCCTTCGCCTCCTGCTGGGATTACGGGTGTGCACCACCATGCCCAGCTTCTAATAATAGTTTTAAAAAACACATCAGAGTTAGGGGAATAGTTCAGTGGTAGAGTGCCTACTAGCACATGCAAGACTCTAGGTTTGATTCCCAGCACTGCAACCAAACCAAAAACAAACAAAAATAGAAAGTCTAATTAAAGTTAAATCTAAGAGGACTCTATGTGGAAACAACTAAAGGCTTAGTAACTTTAAAACTTCATTTTAATCAATTCTAGTATTTCGTGGCCTGAAGGAAATACAGCATTTACTTAGCATGCTCAAGTCCCTGGGGTAGGTTCCAGAGACCATAAAAGGGGGAATGGGGAGGAAGGGTGTTTCTTCCACATTTCTTGACATAAACAAAATCTACATTATCAGTCACTCCAGTTACTGAGATGCATATAAAAATGCTATTTAAATTTTTCAACAAAATGCATACCAGAGAACAAAGTGATTTTCTTTAATATCTTGATAAAAGATATCTATAAATTCCTAGACATGTACAGTAATTCCTGCCTGTCTTAGCAATACTATCACCATACTGTGCTGGAGATAGTAAATAAGACAAGTTTTTTAAAAACTCTCCCTCAAGATCTTGACATTCTAGGGTATGAAGGCTTGCTAATAATCCTGCTTATAGAGAAGTAACTTGCTTAAGAGAGTGAATACAGAGGAGAAGTTGTAATGTTTTATGATGGCCCAGGAATAAAGCGGAGGGCTCACTTTCTGCATGCCCAGGAGCTCACCTGTACTGGTCCTGTTCAAAGAGGTCAGCCACTATGGTCAGCAAGCGGCTGATGAACGACTCACTGCTGCTTTCCTTGTTTGCTTGTGCTGCCAAAAGAGTGCATCTCTTCTCTGTCTCTGCCAGTTTCTTCTGAAGCTTGACATATTCTTGTCGAAGAAGCATCAAGTGCTTCTCCAACTTGGCCACCTCCTCTGCAAAAAAACCCGAAAGAACTAAGTTTAATGTGGCAGGTATAAAGTAGACAATATTCACTGCTCCTTGGTACACAGACAGGAAGGCTACTACAGTGAGCAGCCACGTGACATTTCTACCATTTTGTGATAATCCTATAGGATGAAAAATGGATTTGTTTCCAGGTGCAGGTCACTGCGCTGAGAAGATCATCACATACATTAGATGCCAACAGGTAATTTGGGCATGGTGGTTTGGGAGGCTGAGGCAGTTAAGACTGAACTCAAGGTCAGCCTGGACTACACAATGAAACCTTATCTCAAAAAAAGAAAAAAAAAGGTAGGAAAGAAGGAAGGGAAGGAAGGAAGGAGGAAGAACAAGCCACACATGGGCGCCCACACTTATAATCCTAGCACTCAGGAGGCTGAGGCTACAGGATTCTATTACTACATAGCAAGACCTTGTTTTGTTTTGTTTTTTAAAAAAAAAAACATTTTGACAGAGGTGCCTGCCCCACAAACCCTTTACCATAAAGGCAGAACTCTAAAGAAAAGAAGGCTATCAAAATCATCTAGGAGACTTTTTTTCAAGTCACTAGCAGTAATAACTAGTTTTTATGTGTCATGTGCTCTTCTAAAGGCCTTACACAAATTCTCTCATGTAATCTTCATAACAATCCTGTAAAGTAGGTACCATTACCTTATACAGATAAGGGCACAGAGAACTTACAAATTTTCCCAGGTCATAAAGTTTGTGAGATGCACGAATGGGATATAAGCACAAGTGTGTATCCTTACTCAAGGCACTATGATTTCCCTAGCCATCACCCTGTACCCTCTGACACCCACCCTCCTTTAGATGAGGATCAGGACAGTCCACAGTACTTCATATAAGCAAGCCATAGTCCACAGGTGTGCAGCACAGAAAGACTGAGAACTAGTGTGCTCTGTTTTAGTTACCTTGGAGACAAGGCCTAGCTATGTAGTTCAGGCTCATCTCGAACTTGCACTGATCCTCCTGCCTCAGCCTCCCAAGTGTTGGGATTATATGCTTGTGTCACCACCCTGGCAAGAACCAGTATATCTGTTTCATTAAACTTAATAAACATTTACCCAGTGTCTACTGAGTGGCAGACATTGAGCAATGATAAGCAAAATCAGACACAGCTGTCCTCAGAGCTTTTAGGTACTGGGAAAAATAAACATAAATCAAATGACTTTTATTACAATTTATAACACCAGAAAAATCAGATACAAAACTATAACTTAGAAAAACAGAGCAATGAAAGCCCACAAAGACACTTCATTTACAAGCCAGGAAAGGGTTCCCTATGGCAGTAAACAGTCATAAAACTCTCCTTTACCTAGCTCTGGAGTCTTGGCAGCACAGGGTTGAGGAGTTCAATTAACTGTGCCAATGGGTACCTCCATAAACCAAATCTCTAACTACGAAGCCACAGTGTTGCTATAGTCATCCTCTGGCCTTTGGACCCTTCACCTCCCTACTCCCCATCACAGATACTCCAAATACTGCCACTGCTCTCAAGCCCATCTCTCATCCAACCTGCCTTCTCAGCCAATCTCCTGAGAAACACTGAGCCAGCATCCCCCACAATACCAGCAATCACTCCCACTTCACTGCTCCATGCTTCCTCAGTGAAGAAAGGACCTCCCTCCCTCCTATCCAAGTTCAATCCCTCTATGCAAGCTCCAAATCCCTTTCCTTTCCCCTCTTCCTTGGGCCTTTGTTTTATATCTACAACCTCTTCCCCTGAAACTTCAACCTCGCTTTCAGCGAGTGCTTCTCCTTAGCACAAAAATATACTCAAGTCACTAACAAAGCAAAATCATCCTTCCACACAGCTCCCTCCTTCCATCTCTAGCTGCCACATGCCATTTCCTCACCAGTTATTCACCTATGAGTCCTTCCTTCTGTCCCCACCATTCCTTGGACTCCTCTCTCCAATGACCTGTGCTGCCAGATGCCATGGACTCATGGTGGCGGTTCTCTTCCTGACCTCTATGACACAGCGTATGTCCAGCCCTCTTCTCTTCTCTCATTTCAGCAACCACAATGCCGCTCTCTTTCTGATTCTGGTTCTCTCTTTCACATGCTTCCCTGCATCCTCCTCCCAAGACCACTGACATTCCTTGGGGTTCTGCCGTTGGCTCTCTTCTCAACTATGTATTTTCCCAAGACTGACTCAACCACATCTCCAATTTGCATTAATATCACAACCTAGGTTCCAGTGATCCATTTATCCACTGCTCTAGTCCAGATGTCTTTTCTTTACTTCGTCTACTCATTCGCCCAATGGACATTTCTTACTAGTGGCCCACAGGCATCTCAAATTCACTATGCCAAGATAAAACTTCAAACAAATCTGTTCTCTGCTCTTGTGGCTTCTATACTAATAAATGACATCACCATCTATCCAAGATACCTAAACAAGTTACATGAGTAGATATCTTAGGTTGTGTCCTACCACATGGGCCCAATATTTGTGAGCAAAAACTACTTTCTCACTTAAACATCTCAGGGAATCCTGTTTTCTGTATCCCCATCACCAAATGACTTTAACTCAGGCTCTCAGTCACCCTATCTGAGCTCCTCTAAGGTAAAAAAATAACTAAGTAACATAAAATAAAATTCAAGCCAGAATCTCAGAACCTAACATAAGGTTTGACAGACAAGTTGTTATAGCTTGTATCCAGATGTCTCCCAAGACTCTCATGTGCTCAATAGGGTGGAGGGCAGCTTCTGGATTGGATTATGGGGACCTATGGCTGATGTGCTGTAAGGAGGAGGGGTCTAGTCGGAAGAGGCAGAACTTATCTTTTATGGGCCAAATATAGTAGATTAGGAGGTGCTTTTTTGAGATTGGAAGAGCAAACTAATTTGCTCCTCTTACAAATAAATAATATAGCATGAAAGCAGTATCAAATGTAGAATCAAAGTAGTACCTACAAGGAAACCATAAACAGGAGGAATGACAACAAAACTAATAGTCACAAAGAATCTGGATATTGATCAGTGTGCCAGTGTGTTACAACTCAGGCAAAAATTCGAAGGATCAGTGGAAAGACTTTACGCTAACCCAGAATCAATGGGAGAACAGGAGAAGGAAATATGAAAATGTCTGCCTTTAAGAAAGAAATTGCTGCTTCTATCTAACCTTTCGAATAGGGGAGATCCTCAAAGTTTTGTTTCAGCCATCTTCTTCTCTGCTTTCTCAAGGAAATCATTTTTTTGTTTGTTTGATTGATTGACTGATTGATTTTGAGACAAGGTCTCATGATGTAGTTCAGGCCAGTCTCAAACTCACAGCTATTCTCTTGCCTCAGCGTCCTAAATGCTGCAATTATAGGCATACATCGCCATGCCCCGCCTCTCACAGGAAACCCCATATATCTTCTTGGAATACAGTTATATACATGTAATTTCAAAATCTACACCAATAGCTCCAGTCTCTCCAGAACTCCTAACACATATTTGAAGCCGCTGTCTGAACACTGACCGAAGACAAAGAGGTAAAAGCAGGATTTAGGAAGATCTAGGTTCTGACTAAAAAATTACAAATGCTCTTACCCAGTGCCTCAGATAAGAGAAAACCCTGAGGATCACAAATGCTCTCGAGGAAGTTTAGAAGCACCTGTTTATTTATGAGCACATGTGTGGTGGTGCCATCTGCCATACCATTCCATAGCATAATGGAGAGAGTGCCTGGGGCTGAGCCGCTATTCTTTCTGTGAAGAACACTGCTTGCTTGCAAATAGCAAAGCAGATGTGTCCTTGAAGGATCACCAACCTACAGTTTGTACAAAAAGCAGTACAAAATTACCAAGCTGAGCAACACTGGAAAGAGAGTCTATAGTATAGTGCAGCAGCCAAGAGTATGGGCACTAGAGCTAGACTAATGGGGACCAAATCCCCTTCTAGCTGGAACACCTTAGGCAGGCATCACATTTACCACAACTGTAAAAATAAACAGCCTTAAAACAGTGCTTACCTTATGGTAACTAGTCAGTAGATCTCAGCTATTACCATTCTTTTTTTTTTTTTTTTTTTTTTGGTCTTTTTGAGACAGGGTCTTGTTATGAAGTTCAGGCTGGCCATGCACTCACTTTGTAGCCCAGACTGGTCTCGAACTCGCAACGATCCTCCAGCCTCAGCCTCCCAAGTGCTGGGATTACAGGCATGTGCCACCACACCCAGCTGTAATTCTTAGAAAGGCAACACGGGACAGTCCTTAAAAGGATGTATGTCAAGCCTCTTGACTGAGTTTGATCCCAGCTTACCCATTTACTGCCTGTGACCTGCAACAGATTACTCCTCTCTGTGCTTCAGTTTTCTCATGTGGAAAATGGGAATAGCAACAGTATCTCACAATATTATATAAAGAGTGACTGAGTTAAGATAGGCTTATCACATCCATGTGTGACACATGCCTATATCTCAGCTACTCAGCAGGCTGAGGCAGGTAAGTCTGAGGCCAGCCTGGGCAACTTAGTGAAACTGTGAAATAAATAAAGAAATAAATGCACTTGTCCAGCATGTACAAGGTTCTGGGTTTAAACCCCGCTACCACTAAAAAAAAAAAAAAAAAAAAAAGTTCATCATTTAGAACACTAAGTGTTCAATATAATTTACTTCTACTACTACTAATTTTTTGCTGAAGTTTCATCTTTTTCACACTCTTAAATTTTCCTCTAGAAAAATAAGCCCAGAAATTTAACTGATAGATACAGTCTACAGTTTTGCCAGAAGAGCTATGCTATCAGTGAAAAATGTCAGCAACCTCCATTTACAATTTTATCATGTTTCTTCCCAAATAATAACCACTTGCTTTTCACCAAGGCAGTCTGAGGTCACACTTCTTTTTTTTGGAGACAGAGTCTCACTGTGTAGTTCAGGCTGGCCTCAAACTCACAACGATCCTCCTGCCTCAGCCTCCCAAGTGCTAGGATTACAGGCATGTGCTACCATGCCCTAGACATTTTAAAAAGCATCCTTGGTGTAAGTTTTTGTTTGTTGTGCTACTAGGAACTCCCAGCCCCTCCTTTTAAATTTTGAGACAAAGTCTTGCTAAGTCACTAAGCTGCCCAGGCTGGGCTTCATTTTGCCATCCTCCTGGCTCAGTCTCCCAGACTGCAGGGATTATAGGTATGCAGCACCATGCCTGGCTAGTCTATCAATTTTGATGTGATCAAAGACAAAATCTACATTCACAGTGAACAGAATTAGGCTAAAATAGAGTTCAATGTCTATTGTAAAAAAAAAAATCCTTTCTTGAAAAGTTACATGGGAGAGCCTGGTATGGTGGTACCCACATATAACCTAGCACCTAGAAGGCAGGGACAGGGAGATCACAAGTTTGAGGTCAACCTGGGCTATATAGTGAGTTCAAGCCCAGCCTAAATTACACAGCAGGATCTTCTCAAACAACAACAAAAAAGGAGAAAAAGAAGGAAAAGAAAGAGGAGGAAGAAAGAAAAGAGGACTAGAAAGAGAAGGAGAATCAATTAATATCTTTATAACATTCTTCCTTCTAAGTCAGAACTGTCAAACTTTTTCTATAAAGGCCCAGAGAGTAAACACTTTAGGCTGTATAGGTATGCAGTCTCAGTGGCCCTATTCAACTTTATTGCTGTAACGCCAAAGCAAAAATGAATGTGTGGCTATCATCCAAAAATAATTTTATTACGGATACTGTAAACTGAATTTCATAAAATCTTCATGTCATGATATATTTTTCTTTTGGTTTTTCAACCACTTAAAATATTGTTTAAAATACATACTCTATTAAGTTAGTATTTATATAGTTTAGAAAAATAAGTTACAATTATAATTACAAGATGTTGTATTTAAAAATATATAAATTCTTAGCTTTTAAGACTATACAAAAACAAATCAAGAAGTCTCAGGTCAATACTCTTAAGTGAAATAAATCGGACACATATGTGTAAATACTGAATTGCTTCTCTGGTGTGAGAAACTGAAAGTGTAAATAAGGACTAAGATGTATAATAAATATTGTGAAACAGGAAAAAAATGTTCAAATGGGGAAGAGTACAGGGTGGGGAGGGGAGAAATGAAGGGAAAAGTTAAAAAAACGAGAAAAGAAGGAAAAATGGAAACAAAGCTTTTGTAAATGGGTAAGGGAGGAGGGGTTGAAGAGAGAGTAGGGGAATGGAAAAATAAAAGAAACAAGTTGTATCACGTACACTGATCATGATGATGAATGTGATCATGTATATTTAAAATGCACCAATAAAATCTGATTAAAAACAAATATAATTAAACTTTTAATTAATTTTGAGGTAAGTGCAGGTTCGTGTGCATTTTAAATAAATAATAAAGCTTGTGTTTCCCAGTTATAAAAAAAAAGTAGTCTCAGGTCAGATTTAGAGGCCAGGCATGGTGGTGCACACCTCTAATCCTAGCACTTGGGAGCATGAGGTAGGAAGATCTGAGGCAAGCCTGGACTGCATAGTGAGTTCAAGGCCAGCCTGAACTACACAGCAAAGAAAAAAATATTACGAGGACAAGGTTTACCAACCCGTTCTAAGTGATAAAGAATTTGTATGTCAAAATGATGCCTAGAACAAAACGAAAAGGGAAGAACAGTTAATCTGTCCCAAATCTCTAGCATCCTATGTCTTCCCACTTCCCATTACCAGATTCTACACCACTAAAACAGCTTTGCAAAATAAAATAAAATATAAAACAGCCTTTGCATCTTCAAAGCCAGCTTCTCTCCAATCACTCTTCTACACAGGCTCACAGACTCTCATCCAGGACAAACTTCTTTTCCACAAGATACACTCCCAGATTGCCTATCCCTATCCCAGTGGTGGGAAAACTATGGCACTCATGCCACAGCAGACACAGACAGTCCTCTCTGTCAGCACCTGAGCCGAGTTGCCCCAGCATTGCATCAGCAGCCAAACATCGGATAACAGCGCACATAGGGGTCACACACATGCTCAGAAAGAAGTAATGGCACCAGGAGATGATGTCATGAGCTGGGACTCATTAGCCACAACTGTCTGTTCTTTTGCATGGCTGGTCAATGTGCTGCAAAGGAGATATCTGTGTCTGTATCTGTATCTATTTCTATTTGTGTGTATTGGCTGTGAGTTTTAATTCATTTGGTTTTATTAACACAAGACTGAGCTTTGAGTTTTCTTATGAAAACTTGAAATTTAGTAAAGAGATGTTCTATTTAAGAGACTGAAAGTCATTTTAATGTTGTGCTGTCCCCTGGCATATTTGAATATGCAACATAAGATTTAGCTGTGAAGAATTTCTGAAATCAAGAGTAAGGATAGATATATACATATACATATACATATACATATACCACTTGTGACTTTAGCAGAAGCCCCCACAAGATAGGAAATGCACTCCGATGCCTTTTCCAGAGCAGGCCAAAAGTTGGTAGTCAGTGGAACAGTTCCCCCTTATGCTGGTGGTCAGCAAATTCAAGAGGATCCCAAGCTGTGAATCACTGCCACAGATTACTGATTCAGTGAATATCCAATTCTTTAGTGTCAACTAATAGTGTTAGCTAATTTTGGTAAAAGGTTAGATTTGTATTGGATGCTTCATTTTTTTTTAATATTGTGTTTTTATAGATTCAAGTCTTGAACACCAAAAACTGACTACAGCAAAAAAAGAGCAAAACTGAAAACAGATGAAGATGAAAACAGAAGATCATTTCAAGAGACCTGGACAGGGTCATTTGGAGTGACTGAACACAACGGGAAAGCACCGTGTTCTGTGTAGTATAAAGGTTGTGTGTCGCACATCAAGTGTCAGACAGCACTTTGACATTAACCACAGAAGTGCTGCCAAACTTGGTGAAACTGAAAGTTTCTTGAAGGGAAACTGAGGAATTATCATTCCTGGTATCTTAGTTTTTACAACTATTCTTCTAAAACAGAAACCTGCCAGCTTTCAAATTTCACAGCACATAGCAAAGCGTGGTAAGGCTGTCTCTGACGGGGATTTTGTGAAAGTGGCCATATTGTCTGGGAGTAATCCCCTCTTCCATGATTTCCCAAACAAAGATAAAACTATGCAATGCATCTCTGAGATGCCACTTAGTAGAAATACTGTTAAACATCGAGTCCTGTGCATAGCAAGTGATATTAGCAGCTCACCATGGAATTACAAAAGGAAGCCTGTTACTCCATGTGCTTGAATGAAAGCACAGATACAAATAATCATGCAAGGCTAGCAGTAATTTTCCGTTATGCAGCTAGTAACATGATGAGAGAAGAGCTGGTAAAACTGGTGTCTTTGCCTGGAAGAACACAAGGGACAATATCCACAGTGCTGTGATGGAGCCCTTTTTGTCACAAGACATAAGACAGGAAAAAGTGGCTTCAATTACTAGTGACAGGGCACCTTGCATGGTGGGAGCACATCTATTTTCATATGTTTTTTTTGTTACAGAAGCAAACTAGCCAGTCATTCAATTTCACTGAAGTATTTTGTGCCTGGGAAAGCAGCAAAAAATTAGAGGATATTCTCAAAGATGTCACAAAAATATTAAATTTCATCATGGTTCACACTTTTAATTTTTGACAGTTTCAAGCACTTCCTGATAAGGTTCAGACACAGTGCAATGCTTTACTTATGTACAATAATGTCCAGTGGCTGAGCAGAGGATGAGTTCTGAAGAGATTTGTAACCTGCTTGGAAAAAATTAAGCTGTTTACAAATGAAAAAGGGAGGGAATATTCATAGCTCATTGATATGGCCTGGTTTAACACCCTCACTGGTTTTTTTGTTTGTTTGTTTCTTTGTTTTTGCTGTTTTTTTTTATAGATTTTACATTATATCAATGTACTGAACAAAAAACTACAAAATGTAGGGAAAACAGTAAAAAGGATGTTTCGTGGTAAAACATTTGCAAGAAAACCACAGGTTTTTGAAAGAGACCTTGAAAGGGGAGAGCTGAAATATTTTCCAAATTTAAAAATGATTTAGAAATTCTATGACATTTGTAGTTAATCCTACAAGCCATCAGGAAATCTACAAGGAATTTTCTACCACTGTAGTAGCTGCAAAGGAGACTTCTAGTAAAGATTTTTTACAGTTCTGTAAGATGGAGAAAACTGTGTTTCCTCACTTGCCAGATAAAGCCAAATTTGAAGAACTTGATCTTTCCTGCTTACACCAGTTAGATTTTGGAAATCTGGAAATGAAGCTACTAGAATTTCAAGAAAGCTCTACCTGGGAAAATAAATACTATGACCTGCATGCAACACTTGAAAACATAAGAATGTAAAGGGAAGACAAAGGACAGCGCAGTTGATAGTTCTGAAAATGAACTCCTTAAAGTGTGGAATTCTCTGCCAAATAATTTTTAAGTCCATGAAAGCACTTGGGATTACTTTTCTTACTTTGTCTGGATCATCTTATGCTTGTAAGCAGCTGTTTTCAGCTTGGAACTATATCAATTCTGATACAAGAAACAGACTAACAGATGACCTGAGTGCTGCATATGTTGCTCTGGAGCTAACAAAGTATGAGACAAGATTTGACAAATTACCAGCATGCATACCACAGCGACAATCACATTAATTGTGTAAAAAGCATGCCCAATGCAAACTTTTACCTTTCAATAAAAAGTTGTTTGTATCATTGTAGATCATCTCTGTTACTGTATTCTACTTTTAAGACAAAAGATGTTAATGCATGAGTTGTTTTTCTCAAGCCTCAGTACTCAGGCTTAACAGCAGTGTTGCACTTTGCGATAAATAAGTGTGTTTTGGGTTGCACTTTGAGTACTTGGTCTCTAAAAGGTTTGCAGTCACTTGTCAAGTATATTTTTTTTCCTCCACCTACTTTCAAGAGTACTCTTTAGTCCCTATTGCCCTTTTTCCCTATTTAGAAACTTGGTTTCTACCCACATCACTCTTACTAAACAGTCTCAGTCACTGTGACATCTCGATTGTCTTTTCCAATTTATTCAAGTTCCTCAACTTCCCTGCAGTATTTAACTCTCAATCATCTCATTCTTGACATACTTGGTTTTCCTCCTACCATTGTTACAGATTCTTTATTTCTTATTTTGACTACCCACTTTCTAAAAGTCCTGCAAGGTTCAGATCTAGAATTAACCTTTCTAAACGTTCCTTTTATTGTTTCTACTACATACATTATCCAAAATCTCTCTCCAACAGCTCCTAGTGAAAAGGGGATCCTCTGGTACTATAAACTTGACAAGTCCCAAACCAAATTAACAACTTCCTAAATTTGAACTTCTTTTTTCCTACTTGCATTTTAATTGTTATCCAGACTTGAAAGCTCTGGGTTATTAGTATAAGCTATGATAATCATTCACAATAGTGTAGCAAATGTATTAAATTCTTAGGAATATATTTAACAAAAAAAGTGTGAAGTGCACAGTGAAAATAAAACACTGCTGACAGAAATTAGAACAAGCATGTGCTTGATCTCATTTGATCACAGAAGAGACAAGCCAGGTGTGGTGACACATGTTTATAATTTCAGCACTTGAGATGTTGAGGTAAGAAGATCGCAAGTTTGGGTTACAAAGCAAGTACAAGGCTAGCCCGAGATATGCAGCAAAACCCTGTGTCAAATAATTGGAAGGAAAGCTGGCAGGCAGGCAGGCAGGAAGGAAAGGGAAGGGGAAAAGGAAAGGGAAGGGGAAGAGTAAGGGAAAAGAGAGGGAAAGAAGAAGAGAGAAAGAGAAGGACGGGAAACTAAATAAATCGAGAGTTACACGTACTACACTAATTGGTTAAAAGGCTCAGTTGTGTTAAAATGTCAAGTGTCTCCAAACGGACTTATAGATTTGATACCATTTGTCAATAGTTTAGTTCTAGAACATCTCCCAAAACTCTCAGGTGCTCAGATATGAGGCTTTTGGGAAGTAATTCGATCACAGGGGCCCTCTCCTCATCAGTGATTCCTCCTCTGACGATCTCAGCAACTGATTGTGCTGTTAGGAAGTGGGATGTGGCTAGAGGTGGGTCACTGGGGCCGTGACCTAGAAGGGTGTATCTCCCTCCCAGATTCGTCCCTTCTTTCTGCTTCTTGGCTGCTGTGACCTCCGTGCAAGACCATGCCAGAAACTTCCATCATACTGTGTCTGCATTGCACCTCTGAACTTCTGAAACTGTGAAGCAAAATAAAGTTCTACTCTTTTAAGTTTTAGGTGTTGGGCTTGCAAAGGGTATGACCATTGTGAAACAGTGTGATAATCTATCCTATCCTGCTTTCTGCAGTACTGGGGAATGACTACAGGCCTTCACAGTGAGCTACATCCCCATGCCTATTTTAATTTTTTAATTTTCAGACAGGGTCTTGCTAAGTTACTCAGTTTGGACTCCAGTCTCAGACTGCCAGAGTACTGGAATTACTGTACAAGCATGCACCACTGTGCCTGGCTAACGACTTCTTATAAAGTTAAACATGTACACCTGACAACAATTCAACTCTGAGATACTTATCTAGAAGAAATGAAACATATGTCCAAACAAAGATTTGCACCTGAATGTTATAAATGAAGTTTTGTTCATAATCAAAATGTTCAGATGGTTAAGAAACAAACTGTGGTATAGTCATACAATGGAAAATTACCTGGCAGTAAAAAGCAATGGACTAGAGTTGGGCATGCACCTGGACTGTAAGCAGAGGCCTGAGGCAGGAGGATCACAAATTTAAGTGTAACCTGGGCTACATTACAAGTTTGAGGTCAGCCTGGATGATATAGAGATCCTGTCTCAAAAACAACAATAACAACAAAAAAGTAAAGTACTAAGCCAGGTGTGGTGGCATGCACCTGTAATCCCAACACTCAGGAGGCTGAGGCAGGAGGACTGCCACAAGTTTGAGGCCAGCCTAGGCTACATAATGAGTTCACGACCAGCCTGGACTACACAGTGAGATCCTGTCTCAAAAAAACCCAAAAGGCAACATGCTAAATGAAAAAAGCTAGATGCAGACAATATACTGCAATATTCCATATATAAAAGGAAAAAATAATGACACCAAATCAGTGGTGGCCAGAGGTCAGAGAATTTAATGTTAAGGAGTGCAAGGGACCTTGAAATGAAAGATTATCCTAAATTATCTGCATAAGCATTAAGCACAATTTTGTTTTGTTTTGTTTTGTTGTGAGACAGGGTCTCAGTATGTAGTTTAGGCTGGTCTTGAACTCTCTATGTAGCCTAGGCCAGCTTTGAACTCATGGCTATACTTTTGTCTCTGCCTCTCAAGATCTGGGATTACAGGCATACACCACCACATCCCACCACATGTATCCCTATAAAAGAAAGCAAAGGAAGATCTGACACATACAAAGGAGAAGGCCAAAGTGAAGGCAAAATAGACAGATTTGGCAGATGTGAAGATTGGCCTTGAAGACAAGTGATGCAGCCACAAACCAAGCGATGCCAGCAGTCCCCAGAAGCTCAAAGAATCAAGAAAAAGATCATCTCCTAGAGTTTCCACAAGGATTTCAGCACTACCACCAGTGATACTGACTTTAGACTTAATGTCCTCTGGAATCATGATGAAATACTTTGTTGCTTTAACCCACTGGTTTGTGGGAACTTGTTACAGCAGCCACAAGAAACTAACACACCTATCCTTCCAAACAAACAAACAAGCAAAAAAACTGTGTAATAGTCAGGTATAGTGGTACACACTTGTAATCCCTGCACTCTGGGAGGCTGAGGAAGGAAGACATCATCTTGTGTCTAGTCTAGGCAATTTGTTGATTTAGTAAGACCCCGTCTCAACAAGTTTTAAAAAGGATTGGGCATGGTGGTACACTCCTGTAATCCCAGCACTCAGGAAACTGACGCAGGACGATCACTGTGAGTTCTAGGCCAGCCTGGGCTACATGGTGAGTTCAAGTCCAACCTGAACTACTATAGCAAGACCCTGTCTCAAAAGACCAAAATAAATAAATAAATAAATACATACATACAAATAAATTTTAAAAATAAAAATAAAGTTTTAAAAAGGGTTAGGGATGTAGCTTGGTGTGAAGGACCTGGGTTCACTCCCCAGTACCGTGAGGTAGAGCGATGCTCATATAGTAGAAAAGATTTTCAAGTCCTAATAATATCTCATTGAATAAATAACCACAAATTGTTTTACAAAATAAAGGGATTCCCCCAATATTTTGTAATAAAAGAGAAAGGGGGAAATAAATTTTTAAACATTTCCTATGGTAGTTAAGTTTTTCACATTCATTATCTCAAATTCTAACCATATTCTAAGTAGTATACTACTTAATTCTGAATCCACATTGTTAGGCATGATGGTGCACACCTACAATTGAAGCATTAGGGAGCCTGAGGTAAGAGGATCAGAGTTCCAGGCCTACCTGGATTACATAGTGAGTTCAAGGCTAGGCTGAACTATACAGCAAGACTCTGTCTCAAAATACAAAATAATAAATAAATAAATAAATAAAATCCACATAGGTTAGGTTAAGTGGGTTACCTAAAATCATATAACTAGGCAGGAGGCAGATTCAAAATTTAGGGCCTTAACCAAGAGCCCATTCCATTATACCATGCCACCTGATTTCAGCTCCAAGGTCAGAACATCAAAGACATACTGACCATTAACTAATTTGTTAAGTCCCCCATTTTAAAGGCAATCTCTACTACCCTTTGCCTACTCCAATTCTAATCCACACTGTGTTCAGCAAGTCCTTTTGGGTTTTTTTTTTTTTTTGAAGAGAATTATGCCTTTATTTCTTGCTTTGCCAATCAGGCAGGCTAAGCAGTTTGCTTTTTGGCAATCAGTCAAAGAGACCAAATCCTATACCCTCGTCTGATTCCTCCGACTCTTCCTTGGTTTCAACTTTGGCTGGGGCGGCTGCAGCAGCAAGAACAGCAGTGGTGGCTGCAGTGACAGGGGCAGCAGCCACTAATGCAGATGGATCAGCCAAGAAGGTCTTGACCTTTTCAGCAAGTAGAAAGGTATAATCAGTCTCCACAGACAAAGCCAGAACCCTCTTGCACCCAACGATGATAGAATGAGGCACTGATGCAACAGTTGGGTAACCAACCTGCAGACAAACACTGGCCCCATTGCGGACACCCTCCAGAAAGCGAGAATGCAGACTTTCCTCTGTAATGTCAAGCACTTCAGGGTTGTAGATGCTGCTACTGTCAAACACTTGCTGAATGATCAGCCCAAAGGAAAATGGGAGATGTTCAACTTGTTCAGGAGGGTGGTCTTGCTGGCTCCCAATTTGTCTCCAGTCTTAATCAGCTATACATCACTCAGGATTTCAATGGTGCCCCTGGAGATTTTAGTAGTGATGCCCAGAGCCTGGAAGAAGGTGGTCTTCTCAGGGCTCAGACCAGTGTTCTGGGCTGGCACAGGCAGCAGCTGGCACCTTATTGGCCAGCAGCATATCCCTGATCTCAGTGAGGTCCTCCTTGGTGAACACAAAGCCCACATTCCCCCAGATATGAGGCAACAGCTTCTCCAGAGCTGGGTTGTTCTCCAGATGTCCTCGGATGGCCTTGCACATCATGGTATTCTTGTCCATCAGCATCACAGCCTTCCCTCGGAGGGAAATATGAATCTGCTGCATCTGCTTGGAGCCCACATTGTCTGCTCCTACAATGAAGCATTTTGGATAATCATCCAAAAGTTGGGTGATCTTAAGTAGTTGGATTTCCAGGTTGCCTTGTCTTCCCTGGGCATCACGGTGGTGCGTCAGGGATTGCCACGCAGGATTTAAAGACGACGTTACTCTCACGAGGACGCCTGGAAACAGCTGGTTTTCTTTTTTAGGATGGGATTGCTCTACCTTGCTCAGACTGGTCTCCAACTCATGAGCTCAAGTGATGCTCCTACCCCAGCATCCCAAGTAGCTGGCACTACAGGCACGTACATGCCACCCTGCTTGGCTAAAGTCATACTGTAAAAGTTCTTACATTCTAGCCACAATTTTAGCAGTGAATTAAGTGTTTTACTTCTATTAATCCTTTAATTACTAAGTGACTTTATCCCTACTCTGCTTTACATCAATTAAAAAGAAATAAAGACAGAGCACAGTGGTGTCAAGCCTGTAATCCCAGCATTCTGGGGGGCTGAAGCAGGATTGCAAAACTGCCCAGTCTGGGAAACTAAGTGAGATCTTGTCTCAAAATAAACAATTCTTTAAAAGGCTTGAGATATAACTCAGCGTAAATGCCCTAGGTTCAATCCCCAGTATCACAAAAAACAGAAACAACAAAACATAAGAAAAAAAGATTGTAAAGGCTGTGTTAAAATCCTATTTCGAGAGCTATAAGAGTAATTTTTGTTTCAGTCATGTGTTAGAATCTTCCACATATAGTATTTCATTAGAATATTATTTTCCTAGAACATAAAATCTTTCTTGCAGGCACAAGAATAGAAAAGTTCCTCACTAGTGATGCATTACCACAACTATTTTTCTAAATCTGTGACAGTACAGATAGAATTTTTCTTTCAATATAACTCAGTATTTACCAATTAGGAATATAAATACAGGAAAATTCAACGAAGAATGAGAAAAAAAGTGATATATTTACTGTTGAGACTGCAAGTTCACACCATACTCTAATGAAAAGAGGAAGGGAAGTGGAAAGAGAATAGTAACACCATCTGGAAGACAGGGCAAAGGAATAGGAATGGTCGCAGTACCCCAGGTACCATGGATCTTCTTCGTCAAAAAGAAAAAAAGTTGGGCATGATGGTACACACCTGTAATCCGGGCACTCAAGAGGCTGAGGTAGGAGGATCACCACAAAGCCAGCTTGGGCTACATAGTGAGCTCAAGGTCAGCCTGAACTACATAGCAAGACCCTGCCTCAAAAAACAAAACAAGGCCAGGGATACAGCTCAGCAGCGCAGAGCCTGCCTGGCAAGCGCAAGATCCTGAGTTCAATTCCCAGTACAAAAAAACAAAACAAAACAAGAAAAAAGCTCAGATATTTTAAGAGACACTTCATATTTTGGCCTTCTACCCTTTAAAAAAAACCAGTGGTTTTAGCTAGCTTGGATAGTTTAACAAAGTCCAAAAGCCATTATTCAACCAAGGGTTTCTTTTTTTTATTTTTGCAGCACCAGGGATTGAACTCACGACCTCACGCTTGCCAGGCAGGCACTTAGGCGACTGAGCCAAATCCCCAACACTTGTCTTTTTGAGACAGGGTCTCACTATGCCATTCAGGTTGGCCTTGAGCTCACTTTGTAGCCCAGGCTGGTCTTGAATTCACAAGGATCCTCCTGCAGCCTCCCAAGTGCTGGGATTACAGGCGTGAACCACCATGCCCGGCAACCAAGGGTTTCTTTAAAAAATTCTTTTACTGCAGTCACAAATGAAAGTTACTAAGTACTCCTTAGATAGAAAAGATTCCATTATCTACATAAACTCGTATTTGTTTAAAAAGCTGACTCGGTAAAAATGTGTTCTTATTCAATACTGATTCAATTAAAAAATGTTTTGTGGAATGTTGATATAAATCTGCGTTTTTAAAGTTTCCCAGGTGATTCCAATATGCAAGGTTCTCCAGGCTAAAAGTCACTAGTCCGAACTAATGGAATGACAGCAAAGAGCAGTGATGGTGAACCTTTTAGAGATGTGTGCCCAAACTGCAACTCAAAATGCCAACACTGCCATTAAACCTGAATACTGAGGTTTTAGTTGAGAAAAAACAACTCATACATTAACGTCTTTTCTCTTAAAAGAAAAACAAATAGCGTGCATGCTATAGGTTTGCCACCACTGGCATAGACGGAAAAACGGGTGAAATGTCTGAAACTGATGGCAAGATATTTTGTTCTCAGCCAGGTTTGGTGGCGCACACCTGTAATCCCAGCACTCAGAAGGCTGAGGCAGGAGGATTGTGTTTGTTCATGATCAGTCTGGGCTACACAGTGAGTTTAAGGCCAGCCTGAACTACACAGCAAGACCTTGCCTCAAAATACCAAACAAAAAGATATTTTGTTCTCAAATCTGTTCCTCCTCTTCCTGTTGGAAGCAGTCATTATCTGAGTCATTCAGATCTAGAACCCTTGAGACACTTGATAACTAACTCTCTTACCAACACTTAAGCAGGTTTCAAAAGACCTGCCCTGATACCTCCTACAGCCTCTCTCACATCAGTTCTCACCAGCCTCAATGCCCTTATCAAAAGACTCATAATAAATTGCTATCTCCTCCCTCCAACCTCCCTTCCTACCAAATCCATCATCTGTCCTGCAACCATTTCAACATGCTTCTATTTCAGTGGATGACTACCTTGACAAATACACCCTTTGGCAATGTTACCCCCAGACCCACTGAATAAAATCCAAATGCTCAAACAAGAACCTTCATAAATACAGTCCTTAACATACTTTTTCAACTTCATATCCCACTACACTCCTTCTACTGAGAATACTGACCTCTCCCTATTCTCACCCCAGATCCAAAAGAAGGCTATTTTTCAAGGTCCAGCTTAAACTCTGTCTCCTGAATCAAAGACTACTCAAAACAGACTTCCCACTACAGACCTTGAAAAGCTCTTTCTATTCTTGAATTTCTCACTGTAGCTCCTAAGTGCTTTCCACCTTTCAACTTATGATAGTTTATCATGCACTTTTTTAAACTTTTTTTTAGGCTCCCAGACTTCAGAGTTCCCTGTAAGTTCTAGGTCTGTCTGTTATCTTTAAACTACTGACTACTACTGCCTCTACCCCAACTCGATGTTTACCTATATCTTACCTTACTAGATGGAGTTCAACAAATACCACAGTAGGTCTGTGGTCTACTCTGATTCAACAACGGAGTCTTGAGACAGCAACTTCTCATTTTGTTCAGCCTGACTGTAAACCATAAGGTCTCAAACTGCTGTAGCAAAACACCCTGCCAGTGACTAAAACCTGAATATCTCTGCATGACTCAGTAGCAGCCACAATCATGGAGGTAAAAGGATAACCTTATTCTTTGTTTAAAAAAAAATCCCCAAGAAAAAGGCTAACAGCAGGTGACAGAAGTAAAAGAAAGGAAAGATAAAGAAAGGAGAAATGGAATAGAAGGGATAGTGCTGAAGAGGTCTCTAAATTAGGTAATTATTGGTAGCCTGGCACATTTGTTGAATGAGTCAAACCATACATGAATAGAAAAGTTTCAAAACTGGAAAGACAGCAAAGTTTTTTCTCTCCCTATTTCTACCACCCTATGCTGAGTAACCATTTTTGGAACAGTGCTATCTAATAGCATTTTCTGCAAAGTGAACACACAAGTGTTCCATTAACCTGTGTTGTCTAGTACGGGAATCATTAGCCATTTGACTGTTGAGTATTTGGGATGGGACTAGTATGACTAAATGTTTAATTTTAAATTCAAGTAGCTATATATGGTTAGTGGGTAGTGAATTCCCAGAACAAAAAATGTCTTCTTCTGTTGATTAAATTGGTGTCAAAATATTTTCTCGATCAAATTCCTTTCAGTTACTAAAGTTCATGATCAATTCTATTTAACAAATCATTTAAATTTAAGTGTTCTTCATGGACTTCCCTTTAATCATCACATCTATCCGTGAGATAGAGACTAGCCTCAATTTAAGAAAACTGAAGCGAAGAGCAAATAATTGACTTTCCTATCATGACAGCTTAGTTCAACTGAAACTCAATCCCAGGTTCACCTGCAAAGTCCAACCTCTCATGCATTATGCTTAAATGTATCAGTAAAATGGGCTAGATTTTCGAAAAGGTGGTTAGATCTTAGGAGACTTGACTTTATTCAGGACATAACAGAAGTTGAAACAGAGGGCTGAGATGAAGCTCAAAGCTACAATGCATGCTTATCATTCAGTGGACCCAGAGCCTGTTTCCCAACATTGCAAAGAAAAAGAAAAGTTGAACCTTCAGTTCAGTTAGTAAGAGACTAATGATATAACCAGTCAACTTTTCTTTTTTCAAAAACAATGTAGGGGATTGATCCCAGGGTCTCTTGCATGCTAGGTAAATGCTCTTCCACTAAAGTACATCCTCAGCCCTTACATGTTTTCCACTACAGGTGTGATTTTTTTGGGTAGGGGAGGACTGTGGATTGAACCCAGGGCCTCATGCATGCTAGTAAGCAAGAACTACCACTGAACCACATCCTCAGCCTAGGTATAATTCTATGCTGAGAAATACAGTCATAACAAAACAGAAAAAGTTCTTATCATCATAGGGTTCATCCTCTAGTAAGGGAAGCTCTCTAATGAGTTGACAGCTGAATGGATACGAAAGTGACTACAAGTTTTTTGCACAGAGAAATGAGGATTGTGCCAGGTCAAGTGAACTGCAAGGACAAAGACAGAGGTAAAAACATGATGGGCATATACAAGGAACACCCAGTTACTGTAGCAGGTGCATAGTGAAACAGAAGGAAATAAGGTTGCAGTGTTAAGCAACGCCAGATCCTGGTGGAAGCTGAAGGTCACTGAAAGGCTCTGGAATACACATTAAGATCATGCGTAACCATGGAGTTAGAATGGAAAAGTAAAGGCATTAAGAATGGGAGAGATGAGCTCTGATTTATTTTAAAGGGTCATTAGAAACTGTAAATACAGGCTATAGGGAAGCAAAATCAAGGAGAAAAAAAATAAAAGCAGGAAGACCATTAGGAGGTTTCTGAAGCAAAGATTAGTAGCACAACCAAAGAGATGCACATACAGTGGAAATCAATTTTAGGACACACATACACTAAATATTGTATTACAGTCAAACCAAAAGTCATTGATTGAGGGGAGGAAGAAAGGTTGCTTTCTAAACAGTCACATAAGAAATCACATAAGAAGTTACTGTACAGAAACTACTGCACTGTATATTTTATACTCTGTCTCTCCAGGTTGTATTACTATTCCTAGGCCCTAATTCTCATTACTACCAAACTACCACCAGTATCAGTTTCCACCAAATGTACTTACAGATAATCTGTTACATGACATAAATTTTTGCTATTTGTTTATATGTAAAGGAATATCTCAGAACAACAGTAGCCAGTTCAGCCAGTTCTGGTTCAAATACAAGCAGCATTAAACAAGTAACACCTCACTAAACATTTCCTAGCTAATCTTGCCTTCCTATGCAACCAAGCACCTTTAGTTTAATGACCTGACTGGACTAAAATGCATTCCTCAATTTTTCCTAATCAAAGTTCACACCATTATTTTTGAAAAGTTTTAATTAGAACTCAGGTGAGAATGGCAATGTGAAAAATGTAGAACTATGAAGTCAGAATCTCAAAATGCTTATCTATCAATCTCCTCTGGTCAATTTAACCCTTGAAGAACATTTTGTGTACAATCCACAAGCTAGATGTCTCTCAAGCTCACCCTAACACACAGCTCAGAGCACTTGCAGGTAAATGATCTGTATATTGACCTCAGTCTGCATGAACTTCCCATGGCTGGAACCTGAGACAAAGCATAGCAGATGCTCAGTTAAACCACTGAATGAAAAAAACCAGCTGCCTCCACAGCTTCCACCTTGGTAACGTAATCCCACAAAAATCAACTTCTACTCCTAATGTAGGAGACAACCCACAATCTCACGTAAGGCCATCCTGAAGCGTCCTACTCAACCTCACTGCTCTGGGCAACAAGTTTCATTTCCCTGGATCCCCACAGTATAAAACAACATTCTGTGATTTACCCAAAACCTAGCTTTTTTTTTTTCCTGTTCTTTTGCTTCCTCGTCTCCTTTCATAGCATTCACCAAGCTTTCCTCTCCAACGAGTCTAACATAGTAGGAAAAGCAAATATAAGCCAGGTACACCTGTAATCCCAGCTCTTGGGAGTCTGAGGCAGGGGGATCGCCACAAGTTCAAAGCCAGCCTGGGACACATAGTGAGTTCAAGGCCATCCTGAACTACCTAGGAAGACACCGTCTTAAAAATAAATAAAAAAGCAAAGATAAAAACTGAGTCCAGTTCCAGTTATTTCTAATAACTGATCTCAGTTTCTTTATCTATAAAGACCAAATAATATACCTACTTGTCTTTCACAGGTTCCTCTTAAATATGATTCAAATGAAAAGAGTCTATAAAGTATTACGTGCTACTCAAATCTAAGATCTAGGAAATGGTGGGGTTAGTCAAAGCTTAGTTCAAAACCAGCAGGACAAGTCACAACCAAGCACAGTGCAGTCACTCAACAAACATTAGGTCAAGGTATTTTTCTCCAAACACAAGGTAGACAGGAGAAGCACACAGGCCAGGTCCAACCCTATCACTGTATGATCCCTGACAGGTTACTCCTTCTGGACTTCTCTGGTCACCTGTTCACTAAAGCTTTGACAATAAAAGATCCTAATATTGCTACCCTGAGGGAGACAGAACCTAAGAAATCACACTGTCTTTACCTGCAGAGTCACAAAGAGAGCTCCAGAAGAAGACAAGGACTAGACTGGGAGACAAAGGAGCCAGTTTGGTTTTAGACACCTCTTCTGAGCAGTGTGACGTTGGCCAACTCCCTTACCAAAGCAAGCCCTTTCCTCTTGTCCCAATCTATAAAGCCGAAGAATTTGCGCCGAGCTGCTGCGTGGCGAAGAGAAGACAGTGCATGCCCATGGCGAGCTGGTCCTTCGCAGCCCTGGCTCTACCCAGCCCCTCACTCAGAACAGTCCCAAGGTTTCCAGTAGGCGAGGGATGCACCCCTTCCGGATGCTAGACTTGCCAGGACAGCACTTTCGATTTCCTAAGGGTCACTTCCTCCGCCGGCCGGGCACCGCGGATAATGCAAGGAGCCTACCCTACCGCCCTGGGAGCTCGGCAGCAGCACTCAGTCCCCGCACCCGACCTCCCAACGCGGATCCGCAGCCCGCCATGGTCCCGCGGGGTCAGGCTGCAGGAGGGGCGTTGCCATAGGAACAGCGCCCAGGACCCCCGGCCTGTGGAGCTCAGCAGGATAGAAAGGAAGGCTCGCGAAACCCACTGTGCCCCATGCGACCATGCCCGGCCATCCTTCCAGGGAAGTTCCGTCCTGCCAGCAGCGGCCCCACAGCTCCGCGCGCCGCTCCACAAAAACCCTACCTTCCGCCATGTCGGGCCAGGCGCTGCCTGCAGCATCGCGAGAGGTGCGCACAGAACGCAGTCATCAAGTCTCGCGAGGGTCGTGGGAGGAGCGGCAAAGGGAGGAGTCGAGGGATAAGACAGAGGAGTGAATGAAAGTGGAGGCGATCGCTGGACTCCGCATAAGAAGGTACTTTCGAGGACTGCGACTTAGCGAGCGCTGACTGGGCTCTGTCATATTCTACTCCCTGGGCAGGACACGAAGGACGTTATGTTACTGTTTGGAGAAGCTTGCCTAAGAGAGGTGTTTTGTTGGTCTGTAACGCTGTGAGAGCTGGGAGGAGGGAGCCAATGGAGAGGGAATGGATTATGGTTTTAGGTCCCTGAGTATGTGAGATCTCGTTCAGCATGCGATACAAAACTCAGGGGGAAGGGACTCAAATTAGACTAGAGGCAGGTCACCTCTTTTTCCGCTAAGACGTCAGGCCACAAGGACGTACAAGTAAATAGATGTACAGAGAGTAGGAGCTCTCAGGAATATGGTGTGATGACATCAGTTTTATGTGTGAAGTTCTTGGGCAGGAAGACCAGAGGGGAATGAAGAAAATTTGGAAAAGGACCCCAAGATTGAAAGGCCTGGTTTCCAGCTTCTCATGTATTTGTGGAAGGGTCACTTTTTTCTAGAATTCAGCCACCAGACTGCAAAAGCAGAGAATCCGAATGACAGCGTATGTCCAGGGCTTTGGATTTTATTGGAAATTTAAAAAATTACATAAACAATGATATATAGAAAGAGAAGGAGAGATTATGAGACCACAGTTTAAGTCATCATGAATAGTGGCTAGGGGCTGATGTAGGGATCATGAAAACTGCAGGGCACTGGAATAACTAAAAACTGGTGCAGTGCAAATAAGGTTGTGAAAGCCCTATGATCAAAGTGGCAAACTGAAGTTGGCAAGTTAAAACAGCACTAGAAGATGGCAAAGCTCACAACAGGGACATGAAGTGGAAACGAAAAGGCAAGAAAATTAGATGTTGGAATTTAAAGATAGGAAGACCATAGCCCAGGTGTTAAAATATTTTGTGAATGAGGAAATAACTATCAGATAATAGTAAAATAGAGGACTACCGAGTAATATAGCCAAATAGTATGAGACCTTTCAAAAAAGAAAAAAACAAAACAAAAAAATAAAAACCTTCACTTAAGTGTTGGTTTGGCTCTGGATTTGACCCTTAGCACCATAAAATTTAAAAAAATTTTTTTTCTCAAAGTAGAATCAAGCCGGGGATCTAGCTCAGTGGCCTAAGCGCCTGCTTGGCAAGCGCAACGTCGTGAGTTCAATCCCAGGTGCCGCAAAAAAAAAAAAAAGAGAGAGAGAGAGAATCAAGAATGCTTCAACAGGCAGAGGCTGCAGGGTGGCTTTTGAGAACAACTAGGAGCAAGAAATGTTGAAACAGATCTGAGAAGAGGGAGGTACAAGAACTGAAGAGGGGAAGTGTTCAGTGTTGGGGAGGTTGTGCATACTGCTGAGATTTAACGGATTTTAACATGACAGGAATTGTTTTGATTGCAGAAACAGATCAGTGGTTGAATTTTGAGGAAGAGGGGATTTTAGCTGGTAGATATCTAGATGAAAGGAGAGAGGATATTGAATGCGTAAAAAAATTGTGTGCTAAGAAATCAACGTTGGAGTTGTGTCACAAGGCTGAAGGTGTTTTGAAAGTTTGGACGGGGAAGTGTTTAGAGAAGCTGCACTGTTACACAAAGGGCAAGGAAGTGCTTCCCAGGCTTAATAGAACTGGCATAACTCAAGATTTCTCTTTCATTGAGAATGATTTACAGGAAGCCTTCAGGGTGGCTAGGGAAGTCAGCCTCCTCTGTTCACAAGCAGGTTTATTCATCTGTTTAGAGTACCCTAAACTATTTCAGGATTATAACATAAAAATGACCTGAGTAGTTGTTGAGTACTATCGAAACTGATAATGTTTTGCATCATGACTTATCTCTGCCTCACTAGCTTCAGCCTAGGCAGTGGTGGCAAACCAATGGCACACCCAATTCCACACATATTGCAGTAGCTGTTATGATTGAAAGTTTCGAAAGGTTCACCACCACTGGTTAGGGTTTGCTATATAGCAGGTGCTCCCGTTGTTTAATGAGGTGAAAAGTTGAGCGGTACTGGCAGTTAGTTACAAAGTTGGCTCTGCAACTGATGATTCACTGATGATGATGTCCTTGTAAACTTTACGCTGCATCTCAGATTCGCCATTAATTTCATGAGGAAATTGGACAAGAACCCAACCCACTCTGATGAGAAGCACACATGCAGGGATAAACAAATATATCTTTGTAGAGTGTGCTTGAACTGGATGCCTGACATAAAACTGGAACTCACCAGATGGGATTTAAACAATTTAGGGATTTAAATACCTCTTTCATCACAATCTACCTTCAAGGAACCCTCTTACCATACAGAAGAAAGCACTCTTTTAAGAAATGGTTTTTTGTTACTATACCCCCGGTTGTGTGTCTTTCTACTGGACTGTACTATCCTGAAACCCCTGAATTAGAGACTTTATTAAAGCCTTTAAAATAAAAGCATCTGTAGTACCCAGTGAACTACAACACCCAACACACTTTGGTAAGCCTGAACTACAGTAAATGATGAAGGCTGAAACAGAAACATTTTGAAAAATCCCAGCAGTGGAACACAGTTTATGTTACACCCAGTTCAAGCTTTGCACAGATTAACAGAAACTTAGTGTGGGGTTGTCTCAAGAGCATGATGCAAGTAGGAAATAGATGCTGTGTTAAATTCTAGAGCATACCAGGCATGGTGGCACACACCTGTAATTCCAATTGGGAGGCTGAGGCAGAAGGACCACAGTGAGTTTGAGGTCAGCCTGGGCTACATAAGCAAGTGCAAGGCCAGCCTGCACTACACAGCAAGACCCTGTCTCAAAACAACAACAACAAAAAAAAGAGCAATGTTTATGCACTAAAGCTCTACTAAAAAAAAATTCTAAAGCACAAGGGAAGACTGTGAGGCAGTGGGACATCACGGTAGAGGGGGGAAGATGAACTCTGATGGGTAGTGTGCTGAGGCTGGGGCCAAGTTTAATGGATACTAAGTAGAGGAGGGAAGATGTTCAAGATGAGTCTAGCTGCCTTTTGTGACAGTTCTTTCAGTTTATTTCAACTATGTGAACAGGATTCAAAATTTTATAATCATTTCACTAAAGCTCAGTCTAGAGCATCACCTTAAAAAGTCTTATGACCTGATCCTACCTTGGCAGCCAGATTATAAGAACCTGAAACTGACCAGACTATACAGCTAGGAAATCAGTTGCTCTACAAACTGAAATCTATTGGGATTTGTAGGCCTCTAGAAAATGTAAAGTTCAAATTTGGTAAGCTAGTTATTGCCCTCTTTTTGAAAGGTGGGGGAGGGAGAAAATCAACTGACCCTTCCTGGAAGCCTAGTACCTTATACGTGGGATTGTAGAATGAACAACCCGTCCCTTTGTACTTGAAGCACAGAAGAAGTTTTCTTGCTCTATACCTCAAGTAGATGTCTATGTGTGAAGTTGATACTGAAAATTCAGGAACATCATCTAGACCAGTGATGGTGAACTTTTTAGAGCTTTCAATGGTAACAAACAGCTGACTGTGGCATGCATGCCATAGGTTCACCACCAGATTAGACCATTCCACCACCTTATTTCAAATACAGAATAATTAATCAGGGAAATTAAGCTCTAGAGATGATCCCCAATCTTCCCAAAACTGCTCTTAGAGAAGATTTTGTTTCTAATTCAGCTGTATCTAAAAGGTCTGGCTCCATGGTTTCTGTTGGTAAGGAAGAGACTGTAAGTCCACTGGCAAAGTACTATACAAACAAGAATATCAACACAGCAAGTCAGTCTAACACTAAATTAACATGAACTACAAGGACTCACAATAAAAAGCTAGGTACTATTATGTTTAAAAAAAAAAAAAGCACTTAGTCTTGCCTTTTTGGTCACTAAGTGACTCTGGTAGGTACTGTATTTGGGCAAATTTCCCCATATGTTTAGGGGAGAGAATCAGGATGGTGCCTGTGGTCAGCCTCTTCCAGCTCACATCTGAGTCTGAGTTCCTCACTGGTTAATTTATCTTTTAAGGTGGAGCCAGTTTAAGCAAAAGACAAAGTCCCCATTTTGTTCTATCATGTGCTCATTTTAAGTTTCTAAATTACTGTTCACAGAAACTAACAAAAGATGGTAGTTGGTTGTGTACTATAGGAAATTTAAAAAGCATTATGTTAGGTTGAAAGTCAGGTTAACATCCTGCCTTTACGTTCTTTAAGCTTGCCAAGATTCCCCTATGCCCCCTTTGGTATTATATGCTGTTTATATAGAAAGAATCCCCCAATTTGCTTTTGAGATCTGCATCCTAAAACCAAAATAGCTCATGATACAGCCTCTAAGTCATCATTTATTGATTTATAGAGCACCCATCACATGATTGAGGTGCTTTACAATACAGTAAACATCACAACAAAACTCACATAGTTAAATACAATCAACAAATTACAGAACTTAAAAAAAGAAAAAGAAAGAAAACTGGAATGAAGCAACATTATGTCAAATTTTCAAAGATGCTGAGAAGTGGCAGTACAAAAAAGGTAATTCCACCAACTGGAGACCAGACGGGCAAGATACACAGGCACCACAACCCAAAGAGGGCAGATCTGTAGAGAGTGAGTGAGCATATAAAATTTCACAACTGGGAATAAAGGCCATTAAGGATAACCATGACACCCCAAGTGATCACAGAACCAGTGGAATAACCTCATGAACTTGCAAGGTTTATAATGACAAGGAAATCAAATTCATATGGATTTTAAACTCAAAAGAGGTAGCCAGAAAGCCACTGAGAGATCATCCTTTATAAACACAGACTGAAATCCATAAGCCTCTACAAGAACTTGGAATAAATTTAGAAAACAGCCAACAGTTCTATAACCCAAAGGACTATGTAGATGTTGTTGATGATTGGCACAAGGTTAGAAAGGAAAAATCCTTTTCCTAAAGCAGAGAAGAATTACCTCACATTTTAATGATGAGGCACTGGTGGGACAAAAACCACCTGGTTCAGTGTCACCCAAGTGTGAGTTTAATAACAGAGAGGCATTTAAGTTCACATTGTCAGATGAACACTGGGAAAGGCACGGATGACATCTCTGACAGAGGAAAAGAAGTCCTAACTTCTGTTGAGGCCTGTGTTTCTGTTTGTAGTATGATCAGGGCACCAGGTGGAAAGAGTGAGAGAGGCATTCACTTCTGGCTCTTCCACTCCCCTAGATCTAGCCCTAAATAACCACTTGGTTATACCAAACCAACTGTAGTGGCACTTACAGTTCAGAAATAGTTGTCCCTGAGGTACTAGGTCATTAGCTACTTGTTGAGGAGTCAAATCCCAGATTTTAAGTCAATGGATTGTTAGCAGAATCACAGCAATTAGGAGAAGAAAATTCCAACTCCATCTTGCCACAAGCAACACTATGTGGACAATTTCTGATCTGAGTAAAAAGGATTGCATTCCAAGACCCTTGTAGGAATGCAGTGCTAACACTTTGGGGCAGTAAATTTTACAGTCTCTTTAATTAAAAAAAAAAAGTTACCAAGTTATCAAAGAAAATTGGGCTCCAGTGAATCAACTCAATTTTCACAGTCACTACACTTTTTATGGGTTTTTAAAAAATGTTTATGGGTTTTTACAATGCTTCAGAGTGAAAAACAGACTGGTATTTAGAAAAAAAAATTCAGTCTCTACTGTGACATCCTTAACCATTTAATTTCTGCTTTAAAAAGGACATACAAATTTGGTAGAGGTCTGGACTGCTGGCAGGAATCCTTTCACTCTTCTGCCAAAGCATTATCTCCAAACTCTCAGAGCAGAGATGCACTGACCCTCACAATCAAACACCATGCCCTATCTGGAACTGTCTCAAGTTCTACCCCTTATATGCCAAAGACGACTTCCCACTAAACCTCATAACAAAAAGAGGAAAGCCTAGGCCTATCTCTAACACTGCAATTCTCATTTTATCAGTTGCTAAACTTGTTTTAAAAAACTGTATGATATGAAATATACTTATGCTCAAACATTAATCAAATCCAAGTGTGCTATGTCAGAGACAGAATCTGTATATCAAACAGCAAAGCATTTACTCCTGTAATGCTTTTTAGATACATGCTAAGAATCTAGATAGAACCCAATTCACATAATATCATGGCCATGTGATTTTCAAGTATTAAGTTTGTTTGCATAAGGAATCAACCTGAGATTTTCTAAACTGCACTTCTCTGGCATTCAATACTATAACCTTCATTCAATACAATAAAAGCCAACCACAACTTGACAATTATTGGAAAAAAATTATATTTTAGAAGAACTCACTACATAAGGTGACAGAATTCCAAAATCAAATTACATGAAAATATACATCGCAATTTCTTTGTACAACAGTGAGGAAAACTCTGCAGTATAGAAGAATAGAGACAAAGAAATATGAAGGACTAAGAAAGGTATGAGGCCAAATAGCATTTTTAATAGCAAACCCAGAAATAGAAAGCCAGTAGCTCTGCATGCTTTATTTATCCACCCTTAATATTGGGCAACTGAAGGGCAAAAATAAAACCAAACAAGAATTTTGTATTGTTTGGGGTAAATTTCAGTAAGTTTAGAACCAACAGTTTTAGTTCTCAGGGTAATGACTGGGTTCAAGAGCTCTCAACAGCCAGAAAATGTTATTGCTACATCCAATCCAAGGGTGCAACTAGAATACAAAAAGGACAAAGCACCTAGTGATGACCACTCCTCTAGAGTCATCATTAAAAATCAAGTAACTGCTTATTAACTATTTCAGTATTTGATTAAATGATTTGAGAACTTTCTGGCAGATAGAAGAGACAAAAGCAATAGGGAGTGTGTCAAAACAAAGAAGATGGAAAAGTTTAGTATGTGAAAGAAGTTTCATGAAGCCTCAATGGTTTAAAAGAAATTAAATGGAAACTTTTAATCCTAATTGCTTTTCATCTGACATGCTTTAAGGAGTCTTAAAACTGATAAGAAACAATGAATAAGGAAAGAAAACCTGCTAAAATCTTTTAGAATTTACACGATTCTTATTCTACTACAAGAAAGCATTATTTGGTACAAGGTGTATGTGTGGATGTACATGAACAGTATATATATTATCCGGATCATGTTGTGCTATGTACAGGTCTTTACAATTCTTCCTGAAGGTTAAAACAGTTCATTAGAATTCAAAATGCGTAATCATCTGAAAGTTGGCACTTGTTAGGCTCTTGTCAGCATTGATGACTGGCATGTTTTATTGCAGCCCAGTTCCAGCCAGTGTTTGCCAACTTGTTACAACAGAAGTCCAGCAATAGGTGGGTAGAGTGCAGGAAAACAGTGCCATGTTTCTCAATTGGAGACCTATAACAAAACAAACAGCATTATGTAATGAATTTGCAGGTTAAAAAGAAGTGATTAGAATTTTTCAATTTATATTGTATGTTTTTGGCAACAAATTTTTTTTTTTTTTGTCTTTTTGAAATGGTTTCACTATGCAGTTCAGGCTGGCCTCAAATTCTCAGCAATCCAAGGGCTAGGATTACAGGTGTATGCCACCATACCTGACCTGGCAACAATTCATAATTTCATTTTAAGAGCACTTTTGTGTTTCCCCATTATAGAAGCCACTAACTATATATAGCTAATTTTAAATTTAAATTAGTATTAAATAAAACTTAAAATCAAATTCATCAGACTAACCACATTTCTAATGTTGTAGTTGCTGCCAGACTGAACAATGCAGATAGTAACAATATGCATAGATTTTTCAATATTACAAATATTTTTCAGATTATAATACATCTATAATCTCAAACAGTAGGATTTTTAAAGGTCAAGTGATTTGGAAATTTAGAAATATTGGAGAACATAAAGCTGGGCATGGTAGCATGCCTATAATCCCAGCACTCAGGAGAGCTTGAGGTAGGAAGACTACCTTAAGTTCAAGGCCACCCTGTATTTTAAAAAAATTGAGGTTCTACAGAGAAAACAATTTCAAACCACCACACTTCTCAAGCTGCTAAATTCTAGCTAACTCTTAAGGTTCAAACCCACAAAGGACTCTATCCTAATAACAGTTCTAATTATTTTTTATCTGCTGGTCCATAACTTAAGATTGGAAGTCAAGAACGCATCTATATAAAAACAACCACCAAGGGCCAGGGATTTAGCTCAGCCGCATAAGCACCTGCCTGGCAAATGCAAGGTTGTGAGTTCGATCCCCAGTGCCAGAAAAAAAAAAAAAGTTATGGTACAACCACCATCTTATCAAGTGCTTATGATGTGCCAAGCAGTATAGTAAGTGCTTACACTCATCTCAGGCATTGAGTGCTCACAATCATGTATGAAGGAATTTCTCCTCTTTACAAAGAAAAACAAGACAGGATTACACAGCTAATAAGACAGTTTCCTATCGAAAAAGTTACAACAAAAACTGTTCAAGTTTGAAAGTCTCACTTAATGACTGGACTTTTCGGTCTTTATTACTTTAAGATGCACTCTGAATATGGAAACAAGAAGGGAAAACAATACCTGTTACCATCATATCTTTAGACCACACATTCCATGGAACTCAGATACCTCCATCTGCTGCCAAGCACAATTTGGAGCAAAATCAAACAGAAGATGACTGACTGGGAATTTAAGTGATATAATTTTACTCTCTTGACAGAGAAGCCAAATTCACCTAAGAATTAGGGCAAAATTTAACTCATACCAGGTATCTTCAAAGTTTAGTGTATCTTCGAAGCATAGTGTTAATTTATCTTACAATCACCCAAATGTAAACTTGCCAAAAACTCTTGTTGGGGGAAGGAAGAAAGTTGTGAGGCAATGTGTGGTCTGTTTCTGTAAATCAGACTGCCTCCTACAGTAGATCATAAAAGGTAAAACTACTGTAAAATTTCTTTCAAAAATAATTGTAACGATCAATGTAAAAGGCCCCTAGCACAGCATGAAGTGCACCAAATATGAATGTATTATCTTCACCAGAATCCAGTTCTACAGTTTGTTTACAAATACACATATGCACTTACATGTCATTTACTAAAAATACTTTTTATTAGAAAAGTATTATAGAATAGAAATTGTAACCTTGGTGGGGGAGGGCAATACTGGGAGTTGAACCCAGGACCTTCACTGAGCTACATTCCCTAGCCCTTTTTTATTTTGAGATAGGACCTCACTATGTCACCAAATTGCCTAGGCTGAACTCAAATTTGCGATCCTCTTGCTTCAACTTCCCAGAATGCTGGGATTGTAGGTATGTACAATGCACATCTAGCTTGGGGTTGTAACTTTTAGGTAATATCCTTTCACATCTTTCCAAAGATTATGCTATATCCAAATTAGTCCCTCACCAAAAATCTTCCAGGGCTGAAAGAGAAGTGGGAATAGAGTTTGGACATTCAGTGTAATCATTTCCCTGTAAAATAGGAGATGAGACTTTTTAAGGCCACAAAAATTCATTTACATACTGTTTCCAAGTAAAGTTTTAAAGAAAAATTATCCCAGAGAACTGACACTGCTACAGGTAGCTTTTAAAAGCTCAAATCAGGCAACATAACCTTTTAATAGCAAGGATCCAGGTATAAATAGCATTAACTTCTCCAATATTGAAAGAAAAATCTATCTTCCTTTCCTTTCAGTAAAATTTATTCCAGAAAATAGAACTTACTATGGAAAAGGCAAGCTTGTCAGAAAAGATAAATGTGAAAACTGAAGCATCTATATATTGACTGAAATTAAGCATTCTCTTAATTACTCCTATTAAAAAAAAATAACAGGGTCTTACCATGTAGCCCAGGCTGCCCTCAAATTTGCAAAGCTCCTGCCTAGGCCTTCTGAGTAGCTAGAATTAATGTGCCACCACATCTGGCTTGGGGTTGTTCTTCATACAATAGTATTTCTGACATTTAACTATATGGTTGTCTATTTGAATCTGTGTTTGAACTGCTGGGTAATATTCCATTGTATCAATGACAATTTATAAATTTGTGTGTGTGGCACTGACGAATGAACACAGGTCTTTAGCAATGAGCTATATCCCCAGCCCTTTCTTTTATTTTGTATTTTGAGACAAGGTCTCGCTAAGTTGCCCAGGCTAGGCTCAAACTTGAAATCCTCCTGCTTCAGCCTCCCAGAATATTAAGGACTAGAGGCATGCATTATGCCCTCCTTGCAACTTACAGATGCTCCTCATTTAACAACTGCTCAGACTTACAATCAAGGTGCACTGTTTGGACTTATGACCTGCCTCTTTTTATATAGATAGATAGATAGATAGATAGATAGATAGATAGATAGATAGATATAGTTCTGTACATCTTGTTCATACAGCCTCAGTCTTTTTTTTTGTATAGTACACCTTGTCCATATAGTGCTACAATTTTTGCTACCTGTACTGTACAGTATTTTTATGTTGTTCTACATTACAGTACTGCATATGAGAGTTACAAAATTAAAGCAGTCACCCATTTCCTTTTCTTATGTCTTTGTTCTGAATATTATAATGTACATACTATATACAATCTCTTGTTTAGCAATCAATTCAATTAACAACCCAGTCTCAAGACCGTGCGTGTTCTGTCATTAAACAATGCCTATAGCCTATTGTATTTTAGGCACAATTTATTTGTTGTGCAAATACAGCATTTATGAAAAGAAAAAATATGTGTTGTAACAGAAAATGGCCCCCTCAGCCAGTATACTTCAGTTTCTTAGTTGCCTATTCCAGTTCTGGTTGCTTCTCTTAGAAACGGTTGGTCACTATGATGCACACTGTGTAAACCAATCCCCAACTGACAAGCCATTCTGCCTCTGTACTTCCTGCTTGCTTATCCCATATGAGCCCTAGACCACCAGAGATCAGTGTCCGTCGACATAAATAAATCTGCCTCCAAATCCTGGTGTTGTTTTGGTATTTCTGCTTGCCAGTGCAGAAATATTATTTCTATAGTACCTGATACTGGGGAAAAAAGCTATCTGACATTGTTTGGATACTGCAACAAAACAACCTCATGCTTATTTTGCCTCAATACCCAAAACTATATGGTTTGCCTCTTCTGATGTAGAAGGGAGTAATTTGGAGCAGGGTCTTATGAGAACCAATGATCACATATGATACAAGTGGAACAGCTATGCCAAAGGGCCAGAAAAAGTTACCAGTGCACTCTTTTTATTGAGTTCACTTCTAGGGTCTCGCTGTGCAGTTTAGTTTGGCCTTGAGTTCACTATGTAGCCCAAGCTGGCCTCAAACTCATGGTGATCCTTCTTCCTCAGCCTCCCGAGTGCTGGGATTTCAGGCATGTGCCACCATGCCCAGCCTGGGCTCACTTGTAAGGACTATTTGCTGTCAACAGTTCCTCTGGTGATAATAAACAGATTCATTTGGAATTAAATAAATTCTCAGATACAAACTTACTCTTTAGAAGTGATGTTACCTTTGAGACTTTTTGGCATGTAAAAAGGTCCTATATCATATGGGTGCATATACTTTCAAGGGTTATACACACAGACTTTCTGAATCACAGGAAACAACTGAACATTAATTATTACCCTTGTTCTGGGTTATGTGATTGTTTCATGTATTTAATTTTTTGTCTTACACTCCTGGCTAGTAAGCTCATTTACTACATACTTAAGATGTCTTGCTATTCTCTAAGGTATTTACTACAGAGGCAAACAGAGCAGTGGCTCCATTAATACCAGTTTCACTGTCAAAGACATTTGGTATTCCAATGATTTTTACAGAGGCAAGCTCATGGTTCTGTGATATCTTATTAGTAGTATTTTAGTTTCATTGATCCCTTGCAACGACCTGCCGAAGCTCCTTCATTAATAAGCTAAAAATTGGCCAGGTGTGGTAGTGCACGCCTGTAATCGCAGCACTCAGGAGGCTGAACTATAAGGATCACTGTAAGTTTGAGGCTAGCCAGGCCTAAACAGTGAGTTTAAAGGCCTGTCTGAACTATATAGTGAGACCCAGTCTCAAACCCCACCCCTCAAAAAAAGATAAGTCCTTTAGCATATTGAGTAAAGCTTTCACTTTTTTTCTTCATCTTCTTAGAACACAGGTGATCAGAAAGGCTCAATACTTCAAAAGCCTTTTTTTTAAGGATATGTAAAAACCAATGATCTGAGTATGAAACTGATTAAGCAATCCCCTTTTATAACTAGTTATTCCAAATGTGAAATAAGAATTACCCTAATTAGGAAATAGAATATGGCTTCTTCTGCAGAAAGAGAAGTCATATACATGCAGCCATTCATACCCTTATTTGTGAGAAATCACTCTGGATTCCCACAAAAGTGCAACCAAGTAAAGCAAGCAGTCTTCTATCTCACTATGCTAGGCTACATAACACCTAGTATCCTAGGTCAGATTCCCTAGGAAATACCTGTAATAAGAGATTTGCTTACACAAATTTTGGTGGGAAGTGCTCTCAAAAGCAAAAGTGAAGGGAGCAGGCTTAGGCATAAGATGAACTCACATGTGTGATGGTAGATTGAGCCCAGGGCTTTGTATATGTTAAGCAAGCACTCTTTATCACTGTGCTATACTCCCAGGTCTGCTTCTTTACTCTGTATATTTTTATTACTAGTTTCATCATTAATAGTATACTATATTGTTTTTATTACTCTGTTGTATAAAACGAAGTTATGGTGACTCAACACTACTTTTAGGCTACACCTTTTGCTAAACAGACTAAGTAGGATTTTAAAGTTACATATGCTATGTTTCAACATAAATTAACTCATCCTCCTAGTAGTAAAAAAGGTAACACACAACCCCTTACAAAGTTATAAAAGTTATCTGATAGGTATAGTGCATATCTATAATCCTGACTGCTTTAAGAGGCTGAGACAGAAAGATCACAAGTTTCAGGACTGCCTGGGAAACTTAGGGAAACTCTGTCTCAGTTCAACAAAAAGGAATAGGAATGAAGCTCAGAGGTAGAACACCCGTCTAGCATGCACAAGGCCCTAAGCTCAGTCTCCAGTATGGGGAGATATGGTGTTTCTGACACTTTATTAGTACTATTAAACTGATTTTCTGTATGATATCAAGGTAAATATAATAAAACTCTTGGTTATTCTCAAATTTTATAATGTAATGTTGAAAAGTTTTAGATAGATGTAGGCTGCAATAGGATTATTTTACTATTCTTCCTGGTTGTCATCAAGGTCCTTTCTAATGTGAAAACACATATGAGTGTGGAGAACAAGCCCTGAAAGTTTTCTTGATTTTAGACGAGTGTAACAGCTATAAAGAGCCAATGCAATGACTTCGGCTTATGAAGACTGACACAGACATTGTACACAACATGAATACGCAGGACAGAAATGCAGACATTCATCAAACATGTTCCATACAAGGAGACTAAGGCAAGAATCTGTTAACAAGAACTTGATATGGCAGGCAAAAGTCAAAAGAAAAGACCAGATACAAGAACCACAGAGTTAAAAAAAAAAAAAAGAAAAAAAAGAACTACAGACTAAATGTGATGGAAGTATTAGACACAAAATTAAGAACTTCTGTTTATCCAAATGTACCACAGAGTAAAATGACAAGCATACAAACCAACATTCTCACAGAAAAATAGCCTAGAAACCTGAAGAGGTGTTTTAAGGAGCAAGTGGCATCACTATGGTTGCCAACAGGAGCAAATAGAAGTAAACATTTGTTTTTGTTTTGGTTTTTCAGACAGGGTCTCGCTAAGTAGTATTCTTATTTCTTCTAAAGTATTTGAGTTTTCTTTTGTATTTTAGGCTTTTTTTTTTTTTTTTTAAAGCAGGGTCTTGCCATGTAGCCCAAGCTGATCTTAAACTCAAGCTGATCCTTCAGTCTCAGCCCCCTGGGTGTTGGGATTACAGGCATGCACCACCATGCCCAGCTTAGAGGCAAAACTTTTAAAAAAGATTTTGGCCTTATGTAGTCAAAATGATGTGCATGTAACCTTCAGAATGACATATATACTCTAGGTATATAGGTATATACTACTGCTGGATACTGATGTAGGTATATACTCTAAAGCAGTGCTGGCAAACCTATGGCATGCACACTGCAGCCAGATGTTTATTATTAAAACTTCTAAAAGGTTTGCCATCACAGAAACGCCAGGAAACAAGGACAGCCACATTCTACTATAGTAAAAACAAAATCGGTGTGTAATCTCAGCACTCTGGGATGCTGAGACAGAAAGATTATAAATTCTAGTCCACACAGGGCAATTTAGTGACTTAGAACTTGGCTCAAAATGAAAAATTTAAAGGGGGAGAGAGACCCTGAGTGTGAAGGCCCCAAGTTCAATCCCCAGTCCTACAAGGGAAAAAGAAAAAGGAGGGGGGTGAAATTACAGTATAGCAGAGCAGAAAAAAATTACAAGACAGCAGAAACTTCGCCCCGTATCTGAAAAGAACAGCAATTAGAATAAAATGGAGAGAAGTAATTTTTCTAATGAAATACTACATAATGGTGAAAAAGATAAGCCATAGCTATCTGCAACAGCACAGGTCAATGTGAAGGATATATTCATTATAATTCCACATATATAAATTGAAAAATATACAATAGATTGCTTAGGAATACAAACTTGGAGAAATTATGAATGGTAAAAACCCAGAATTAAGAATGTGAGAAAGAATAAGAAGAGATGAATGGGTGTAGTGGTGAAAAATATTTAGATTCTTCAGATACTAAATTTCATAGTTTAAAACCTCAATATTCAAATTAAAAAAAAAAAACAAAAAAACAAAATAACATACACCGTCAATTCACCTATGTTATGTCCTCTTCTAAGTCAGAGAGGGGCTTTTCCATCTTTCACTATTTGCTAGGCTTACAATAAAACTTATAGACAAACATTATACAATAACAGAAACTTATTTATGAGACAGGGTTTCACTATATAATTCAGGCTGGCCTAGAACTCACAGTGATCCTCCTGACTCAGTCTACCAACTGCTGGGTATACCACCATGCCTGGCTAAGAAACTTTTCTTTACTTGCCCTGTCAGTAAAAAGATCAAGGAAGTAAAAGATCAACTAAAGGGGAGGGAGAAAAAAGGGGAACATTTAATGGTCTTGGTGGTGTAATATGAAATGGAATTTTTCTTTTTTAAAAATGTACAAAAATCATCTGGGCATGGTGGCTCACACCTGTAATCCCAGCACTCGGGAGGCTGAAGCAGAAAGATCATTGTGAGTTTGAGACCAGCCTGGGCTACAAAGTAAGCTCAAGGCCAGCCTAAAAGGCATAGTGAGACCCTGTCTCAAAAAGACAAGGGTCGGGGATCTACCTCAATGGCCTAAGCGCCTGCCTGGCAAGCGTGAGGTCATGAGTTCAATCCCTGGTGCTGCAAAAAAAAAAAAAAAAGTACAAAATCAAATTTTAACTTATCCTTTACTGTACCTAATATTCATTACAAGGAGATGCAAGAAACATCAGTATCCAGCAGTAGGCAGGATGGCAGGCTTAATGCAAAATGGAATAACTAAACTGAAATAGGAACTTCATCATCAGAAATCTTACTACAAGTGTAAAGAATCTATTACCATAGAAAACTGGCTCGATAATACTACTTTAAGAAAATAAAAGTGAAACCAAAGAAAGCAAATAATTCAAAAAACACACTTTTAAAAAATTAACACAGCACCTACAAAAAGACAAAGAAAATAGTATGATATTTAAAATGAGCTTACCCTGAAATAAGTGAAATTTCTAGCTGCTGAATAAATGTCACTCAAAAGCAGTTTCTTGGCTTTTTCTTACACAGCGGGCAACTTTCCTTTTAAATTCTCCATTTCTGTCTTCTCTCCATTCTTTCTGTAAATACAAAGGTCATATCAAATGATTTGACACAAATCGTATAATCTCAAATACATTCCTTGAGTAGCCTGTACACTTTAGTAAACTGCTAAGACTAGAAAAGCAATCAATAATACTTGTTTGTTTTTTGTTCTTTTTTGTTTTTTGAGACAGGGTCTCACTATGTAGTTCAGGCTGGCCTTGAATTCACTTTATAACTCAGGTTGGTCTCAAACTCAGGGCGATCCTCCTGCCTCAGCGTTCGCGGGTGCTGGGATTACAGTTGTGAGTCACCACACCCCATCAGAAATGTAAAGCACTCTGCTGCAGTATGCAAGCAAAAATCTCTATGCAAATTACCTCTATAGAAAAATTCTTTTCAAGTGAAAAAGACCACAAAAGAAGTTACAGTGTAGTATTACACTAAAAAGAAAGCTACAATTTACAAATAAGACATTCAAATTACCTAAAGGATTACCAATGCTTCCTCTGGAAACAACCAGAAAGGAAATCAGCATAAAAGTATCTCCTATCTAAGGTAGACAGATGAGATACATCATATTGAGATGTTAGGGAGTGCTAGCAGGGTGAAAGAAGGGCAAATATGTGATGTATCAATGTCCCTGTAAGACATGTGGAAATGGAACACATAATAGCACTAGCAGCTTCAAAAGAACACAACTGATTTTACCCAGGACACAGAGAGCAGAAAATGCTCACAGAAAATGCCTGACCTGCATTTTTTTTTCTTTGAATATTATCAATTTAGGTACAATAAAGACTAAGTCCTTGCCCCAGCAAAGGAAGAGATTCAAAAAGTTTTCACCCTCAAGACAAAACATACTAAAACAAAACTATTACTTACACTGTCTAATCAAAGAAAATGCTGACCAAGAATAGTAAAGAGACACATCCAAATCAGAAAATCTTTCAGTTAGCACCAGTCTGGGAAAGTCTTAACATTTTGAGGGAAAACTGGAGAAATATGAATGTAAGCTAGGCACTTGTTATCTTTAGGAATTACAGCAAATTTTGCATAATAGCATTGTGGCTATTCCTAAGAATATCCTAATCTTTCAGTAACTACCCTCTCTTCCTCCAACTGGTGACTTAACCTCAGGCCTTTAAAAAAAATTTCCTGTTTTTTAAAATTTTGAGACCAGGTCCACTAAATCATTAAGTTGGCCAGGCTGGGCTTCAAACTGTGATCCTCCTACCTTCCAGATTACTAATATTGTGGGCACGGGCTATCACACCTGGCTGCTTTGTGTGTGCCTGTGTGTGTGTTTGTGCTAACACAGCTGCTTTTTTAAAAAAATTTTTTATTACGTTTGCTGTGCAAAATCTGGCTTTATAATCTGTTTTTAAGTAAACAGAAACAAAGGGTAATTCTAGTCAAAGGGGTAAAGACAATCTCAAAAAATGGTAAAAATTGTACCATAACAGAGAACTAATTAAGAGAGCAGAGAGATCAAAGAGGAAGCAATTATAGTACTGTACAAAGCAGCACTCACATCAGTGGCAGACGGTGGGTGGAAAGGAATTTACAGAGGCATATGACTGATATTCTCTGGCAAATGAGCCAAGACTGACAGGGGTGACTTCTAGGCAGACAGGAGATCAATAATTGATGGTTCCAAAGAAAAGACTAGATAATACTGCAACCATTTGTTGATTTCACTGGTTACCAGGAAGGTATTATTAAGCCCATTTTATATGCAGAGAAATTATGAATTTAATGCCAAAAGTATAAATGTTCATCTTTGCTTACCTAAGACTCTACTAAAATGATCACATTGGAATTTTTTTTTCACAGTATAGACCCTCAATATGAAAGAAAACAGCAAGGAAGCAATCCAGTAATGGAAGGTTTTAGAACACAAAAATCAGATGTAGGAGTACTAGAACTTCTAGTGCAGAAGAGAAAGTAGCAACCAACAAAAGTCTCCATGGAATGAGAATGAAAGACGAAAGGGATATATTTAAAACTCTAACAAAACCAATATTTGGAAATGGTCAATCTGAGAAAAGCCCAAGAAGTAGAGCTAAAAATAAAGACTAAAAGTCTGTACACTCAGGATTTCTCCCTCAAACCTACAAACTTCCCTAAAATAATGATTATATATGTAAATTTTACACAAATATCTTAAGAGTACTAGCATGAGAAATGCTAGGTAATGTATTAGTACCACAATGCTTCACTTTGGCATCTGATACCCTCAGCCATTATACACCATTAATCCCAGCACTCTAGAAGAGCCATATTAGAGAATTCTACCTTTAAACCCAGCTTGGCCAACAGCTACCTAGTGGAAGCCTGGCTCAAAATAAAAAATAAAAAGGATTGGGGGGTGTAGCCCATTGAAAAGTCCATGTTTCAAGCCCCCATATGCCAAGTGAATGAATAAACAAATGAACAAATAAGACTCTCTTCCCCAGCCCTTACTTTGAATTTACTATCTGGCTTACCATCCACACAACCTTACCCCCATCCCCTACACAAAAAGTTCGATCTGCTCCCAAGACACAAATTCTTTAATCATGAATGGACAGTTGTATAGAAGATTGCAGATTTCTGAAAGTAAACTTTAAAATAATACAAAAATACAACAGAAAAACTGACCTCAGAGAAAGATTCCAGAAAATGTTTTAAAATCTAAAACATTCAAAACTGAATTATGCAGTGGTAAGAATCAATGAAAAAGAAATTGTTGGAGAAAATAAGCTATTTAAAATTTAATATGTTAGCCAGGTGTGGTACTACACACCTGTGAACCCAGTTCGTGGGAAGCTGAGGCAGGAGGATCACTGTGCCTTGAAGGCCAACTTGGACTATATAGTGAGACCTCGAATCAAAAACCATAAATAAAGTAAGTAAGTTACGATCTGTATCTTTAAGTTACGATCTGTATCTTAAGTGTCCTCCAAGGGTTACATGTCAAACGCTTGGTCCCCAGTTGAGGGCACTTGAGTGGAAGCTGACTAATGGGAAGCTGACTAAAACAATACAGTACTGCCAAAATGAAAATTCAAATCCAGACTTTTGGGCTGGGGATGTGGTCAGTGGCAGAGCGTGTGGTTGGGTGTGCACAAGGCTCTGGAATCAATTATATAGTCAATATAAAATATATTATAAAATTATAATGCTACAAGAGGGCTCAATCTGGATAATAACTAAGTTTTTTTTTAAAAAGAAGACTATTAAACATGGAGAAATTCTCAAAGTAATTTAAAAAAAATCTTTAAACTCAAACACGAAGTAAATTAAAGACTTCATACTATTCTGCGAGTTCAGAAGACTCAGAATAAAGAAAAAAACCTAAAGGAACAAGAAGAAATAACAAAAACAGGTTACCTAAAAATGGTGAAGATCAGCATAGCGCCTATCTTCTCATCAGCAACAATAAAAGGTAAAAAATATACGCTGTATAAAAAATTTTTCACAACTCTATACAAAGTATCAATTAAGCATAAAGGATAAAAATATCTTGAATCATGAAAAGAATCTGAATTCACTTCCTGCATAGCCTAAGACATTAATCTAGGATGAAGTACCTAGCAAAAAAAGGAAGCAAATCCATAAATAAAAAAGAGGAAGAAACAATAGGGTCCAGGGAACAGAAGATCTGATCCAGAAGAGCAATAAAGGGGAAATCCAAACTTGGAAGGCAGCTAGCAGCAGACTGACAGAATCAACCTTATTTGGAGCCAAAGAATGGAGGAATCCAGAACAAAGCTCTCCGGCTCTAACCTTAACCTTCACTAGAAGTATGGGCCGTTTTGTTCATTGTTTTCCGGCTCCTCTATAGATTAATTTTCTCTTTTTCTGTCTTTGTAATTAAGCAATTTTCTCCAACTGGTGCACTTTGATTTTTTTTTTAAACTTTTTCTGCACCTGCTATAGATTTTTGCTTTGTATTTTCCATGAAGCTTACAAAAAAATTTTATAGTTATTAACAAACTATCTTAAGCTGATAACAACATACCTTTTGGGGGGGGCGGAGAACACAGGGTCTCACTATGTAATTCAAACTGGGCTTGGACTCACTTTGTAGCCTAGGCTGGTCTCAAACTCACAGCAATCTTCCTGCCTCAGCCTCCCAAGGGCTGGGATTACAGGTGTGCACCACCGTGCTTGGCAACAACTTACCTTTGATGGCATAAAAACCTACATTTTTTACTCCACACATCCCTGTTCAACATTTACAAGTAAAATTCATGATGTCACAATTTACTTCTTTTGATATAGTTTATGTCCCTTATCACATTATTATAGCTATTATTACTATAGCTACAATAAAATCTATTATTTATTTTGTATTAATGGTAATGTATTGTGGAGCTATGCACAGTGGCACATGCCTATGATCCCAGCAATCAGGAGGCTGAGAGGCAGGAGGATCACTGTGACTTACTAAACTGCATAGTGAGACCCTGTCTCAAAAAACTAAAACCAAAAAAACCCATATTGTATTGTGGGGGTTTTTTGTTGTCTTTTTGAAACAGGGTTTCACTATGCAGTTCAGGCTGGCCTCAAACTCAGTGATCCTCCTGCATCAGCCTCCTGACTGCTGGGATTACAGGTGTGCACCACCTCACCTGGCTTGTATTGTATTCTTGAAAACTGCCCAAAGAAGATTTTAAGTGCTCTCACCACAAAAAAATGGTGAGGTACATATGTTAATTAGTTCAAATTAGCCATTTTACAATGTATGCATATTTCAACATTAACATGTCACACATGAAGGTTTTGGTTTGATTTCATGAGGTGTTTTGGTTTTTGTTCTTTGGTTTTTGTTGTTGTTGTTTTGTTTCTTGTTGAAACAGAGTTCAGGCTGGACTCAAATTTGTGGTGATCCTGCCTCGGTCTCCCAAGTGCTGGGATTACAGGCATGGGCAACCATGCCCAGTTCTATCAAGTTGAGTTTTATTAAAAGGGAGGAGGACAGGAGAAGAGGGTGGCATATGGAGGGCACACACATGTGACCTTACCGCAGCATCCACATTAGCAGGTGAGTCTCCATTAGGGTCCGCCAGCATTGAAATGACACTAATCATGATGGTTTCCACGGTGTGGATAGGAAGCCAGCGTTCTTCTGGTTTTTCATAACCATATTTATCCTCACCAGGTTCATGAAGAATAGAAATGCAAACATCACCATTTTTATCAACTGCAAAATTAGAGAATAGTTTTGTTTAATATCACTAATCTGATTATACATAAAATAGCTAGTATTATAAGTGTGATCCTGCTCCACATAGTACTTACAAAAACATTACTGGCATACAGATGATTTCCAAAATGGAATCTGCTAACTTTTTAGTAAGGCTACAGATTTTATCAAATGCACAGAGCCCACCTGAAAACCTCAGGAATGAAAACTATTTCAACTGTCAAACTTTTAAGATATCTAACATATAGCTAGTGCTTAGCATTTACATGCAGTAAATACAGTATACAGGAATAAATGGTAACTACTGAATCTGTTCCTCATTTGCAGACAATATAACTGTAGTAAACTAAGTTTCTATGTAATGGTTTCCTAGTTTGAACACAAACTTACTGATTTAAATTGATGATAGTTAAAGGCCCAGAATATTTTCTAAAGAAAATGTAACTAATATAGTGAAGTACTTTTAAAATCAAATAAAAGCAAAATTATATTTTAAGGAAAAGCCTTTAAATTTACAAAAGGAGCATGTCATATTGCCTGTGAAAATTCATCAACATATGTGACATTCATGAGGCTTCTTCTCTATAAATCCATTTTAAGATTCAAGCCACAGGTAATAATCACTTGAGTAATAACAGGAAAATATTCTCATTTTTAGGAGACATATGTCCACATAACTGGATCTTAACTTTGAAGTGGGTCCACAAAAAGTAAAATATTGACTAAAAGAAGTTGATTGATCCACAAATCCATTTATATATATCATAAATACTCTCTATTAGTGAAAAGAATCTTTTACAGTAAAAATTGTCCTGTTTTAAAAAGCTTGAGGGTAACTTTTAAAAATAAGTAAGATTAAAGAAAATTTCTAGGTGAAAAAATGTTCAAACATATTTCCAAATTCCATAAATAACCAATATTTATGCATGTTTCATTCCTAACTTATTCTATGTGGAACCTAAAAAATTTGTGAATAAGTATAATTTTAAAGCTTGTTTTTTCATTTCATAACATTATGGGTAGCCAGAATCAAGGGATGGAAATATATACATCATTGCCTGTTGCATGCCATAACCATACCTGACATGGGGGTACAGCAATAAATATGACAGACAAGGCCTACGTCTTCAATATTTAAGCTTTTGTTTTGTTTTGTTTTTGCAACTGGAATTTGAGCTCAGGGAATGCTGAACTACATCTCCAGTCCTTTTTTTTTTTTTTTTTTTGGCACCAGAGATGGAACTCATAACCTCGCACTTGCCAGGCAGATGCTTAGGCCACTGAGCTAGATCCCGAGCCCTTGTCTTTTTGAGACAGGGTCTCACTATGCCTTTCAGGCTGGCCTTGAGCTCACTTTGTAGCCCAGGCTGGTCTTGAACTCGCAACGATCCTCCTGTCTCAGCCTCCCGAGCGCTGGGATTACAGGCGTGAGCCATCACGCCCGGCTAGTCTTTTTTGAGGTAAAATCTCAGTAAGTTTCCCAGCCTGGTCTCAAACTTCCAATCCTTCTGCTTCACCTTCCCAAGTAGTCTCCCTCATACAAGTGTGTGCCATCATGCCCAGTTTATAATTATTTTCTTAAATGGCTAGTCAGTTCTAAATTCCTCATCATTACCACCCACACTGGGTAGTCAACAAGTGAGAGTAATTAAATTGCACTTCCTAGCACTATTCTTGGTTTAAGTTTTTATTATTTTTGTTTTGCTTTGCCTTGTTTTTGAGGAAGAGTGGTTTGAGACAGAGTCTCACTGTGTAGGTCAGGCTGGCCTTAAACTTACTATGTACCACAGGCAGGCCTCAAATTCATGAAGGATCCTCCTGCCTTGGCCTACTGAGTGCTGGTATTACAGACATGTGCCACCTCATTTGACTGTTGTTATTGTTTTTTATGCCAACCATGAATCTATTTTCTTGCTGTTTGGCTTCCCTTTCTATCTTCCATTAGTCTATCTTTCTAGAAAGAAAATATAATTAAGACAAACCTATGATACACCTTTAAATTCATCAATTTAAAGTCTCCATGGCCAACACAATACAGTTCAAACCAAGTATATTCATCACTCCAAATTCCACTCATGAACATATTCTCTAAGAGTCCTTGGCTCTCTCCTTCTGTGCTACCAGAACACAGACACTTACATCACTATCGTGCCTTAGCTTCATTATTCTGGTTAATGCCCACCTTTCCCACAAACGGAACAGGCCTTCTGTAAAGGAACAGACTACACTTGAGTGATTATTGCTATACTTCCAGTGCCTTGCAGATATTCAGATGCTTCCTCCCCAGGTTTTTTCTCCCTTTTCCATTTTAGGATGATCTTTCATTCCTTACATTTAATTCTTTTTGTAGTTATCATTCATGTTCCTCACTAATTATCCTCTCCCTCCAATCAAATCTTGATCATTTCTTTATCTAATGATCTATAAAATGGCAAATCTCTTCAACTTAAAAAAAATTATTTTTCTTTCATCAATTGTCTTCTTAAACTACTGAGACTACTGTTACCTACCTTTTTTTTTTTTTTTTGCAGCACCAGGGACTGAACTCACAACTTTGCGCTTGCCAGGCAGGCACTTAGGCCACTGAGCTAGATCCCCGGCCCCTATCTACCTTTCTTATAAGAAGGAAAGTCTCATGTATTTGCTTACATATCTGGTCGCATTTAATTTTCACAGATAGAAGCCAGGCATGGTGGTGCACACCTGTGATCCCAGCACTCAGGAGGCTGAGGCAGGAGAATTGCCATGAGTTCAAGGCCAGCCTGGGCTACATAAGCAAGTTCAAGGGCAGCCTGCACTACAGAGTGCGACCATGTCTCAAAAAAAAAAAAACAGATAAATTAAGGCTCAAACAGGTTTTGCCTAGAGCAGTGGTGGCAAACCTGTGGCATGTGTGCTGGAGTGGGATGTGTGCTATCAATGAAAGCTCTGAAAGGTTCACCATTACTGGCCTAGGGCACACAGCTCATTCACAGTGAATCCAAAATTGAAAAGCTTTTCATATTTTCTTTTGAAATAGGTGCAAAAAGATTACTTATCACTTGTCAAGTAATTCAAGTAAAGGCAAGGAAAACTGCTGAAAGCCTAGAAAAAGATAAAAGAAATGTCAAAGCAATGAGAAGTACATGTCACCAACTCATGTATCCATGCATCAGACACAAATATCATTAATACTTACCACAATTAAATTATTAAGAGATATTGTTTCTTTACAGATATGAAAAATAAGTGTCTTTTATAATCCATGCTGTTTCACAAGAATGAAATGTAGTACCTCTTTGGTTGCCAGTAGTTTTCTATTTCAGTTTCAGCCTCTTATGATACTCATTTGTTTTTCAAGCCTTGGTGCTCCATATGCTCCTACTAAATCCTTAATTTATTCATTCAAACACTCCTCTCTGATGGAGGGGGGTCTCAGAGGTGAGATGGGGTCTCACAGTGTAGTTCAGGCTGACCTTGAACTCACTGTGTAGCCCACGCTGGTCTCAAACTCTCCGAGATCCTCCTCCTCTTAGCCTCCCAAGTGCTAGGATTACAGGCATGTGCCACCTTACCTAATTCCTCTCTGATTTTTTGCTTAAACTATACATTTCTATTCCTTGCAACCAAAAGAGTCTTAAGGATGAGAAGCAGAGTACAAATTGGCACAGGGCTAAAAGGACAACTCTGACTACACAGTCAAAATAATCACAAAGAAACCGTTGCAAGCCCTAACACACAAGTCAAAACCAAAAGTTGAGGGAAACCATATAAACATGGTTTATCTGGCCTGACCTCTGACTCACAAAGCAGATTTTCAGCATAGCTCATCTTTGGATTTAAAAAACTCAATGCCACCAGGCATGATGGTACATGCCTATAATCCCAGTACTCAGAAGCCTGAGGCAAGAGGATTGCTGAGAGTTCAAGGCCAGCCTGAACTGCAGAGTAAAACCCTGTCTTAAAAACAAAAACAACAACAAAAAACACCTCAATGTCATCACTTCATGCACAGCAGTATTGGATTCTTTCTAATCTTACAAAATATAGTGTTATTTTGTTTGAATATATCAGTCACCTAAGAGGTAGGTGGGGCAGTTCTTTTTACTGGCAGTACTGCAGTGATGGTGCATGCTAAGGCAAGGGCTCTAGCACTGAGCTACATCCTCACCCCAGCCCCCTTTTTGAGACAGGGTCTGACCTAGTTACCCAAGCTGGATGTGAACTTGTGATCCCTCTACCTCAGCCTCCCAAGTATTAGGATTAGGCATACATTTTCACATGCAGTTAGGATAGTACTTTTCTACAGTTAAGAATACAGATACAAGTTAGGAGTTCCCCATGCTCTAAAGCAGGTCTAACCCCAGATTTAATGATTTCTAGATGCTTTTTGTAACAGCATCCCCTCAATTATCTGAGCCCTATTAATGCAAACTTAGTAACTCTACCTTGTTCGTCTCAAAAGAAATTAAGTAATCTTTTCTATATGACCCATTAGTCCTTCTGTCATGAAGAATCTAATACAATGCCTTGTGCATAATGAACACAATGAAGTAAGTATGAGAATTCCAAAGCAATTTCACTGAGAAATCCATCTTTCTTACTGACCTTGTTTTTTGAGACAAGGTCTCATTATGTAGTCAGGCCAGCCTTGAACTCACTATGTAGCCCAGGCTGGCCTCAAACTCACATGATCCTCCATGCCTCAGCCTCTCCAGTGCTGGGATTACAGGCGTGTGCCACCACACCCAGCTGACTTTGAAATCTTTAATGACAGACCTTTATATTTGCAAGTATAGAAGTAAAACTAGATGAACTTACCATTGGGGTGCCAGATTTCTGTAATGAATTTCATTTTAGGAGGACGGAGGGGATAATCTTTTGGGAAAGTGAGATGAGCCTTAAAAACACCACCTTCACTGGAAAACAAAAATAAGTTCTTGTATGTTAAGTTCATGATCATTAAAACAGATACAAAACAAGGCTGCAGGTTCTAACACTAAAAATGAAGCTTAGTGAATAATCTGGATTTCCTGCAGATAATTACTTCAAAAATCAAATTTAATAAGAATGGTAGATTATCATTTTATTAAAATTCTCATAAAGTAGTAAAATGAAATAACAGTTTGATATAAGTAGCAGCCAGACCAGATCACATCTGTGGTATAGCAAAAGTCTTTGCATTACTTACCAATGCACTTACAACAAAATTCAGAAAGTTTCACATTGCCAATAAGAGGACTGCCATAAGTTCAAGGTTGGCCTGCACTACATAGTGAGACTCTGTCTCATAAATAAATGTTTCTCTATCACACTTACTTCTTTTTTTTTCTTTATCACAATAGCAGTTCATGCATCTGATTCTTTATATAATATACAACCCATTAGAGTAGGGTCATATGATTGTGATTGTTTCAGATCAGTGAGAAATGGAATGCTTAGCTCATTAAGCAATTTTCATTAACAGTACATGTTGGTTAGTTATCTAGTTATGCTAGACAGCATTCCACATAAAAGAATACAACAGAAAACAGAAACCACTAGTAATCACTGTGAAATTTATCATCCTAGAGGTAGAAGGAAAATATCTATCAAAAAAATCAATGATTAGTATTGTGAGGGCATGACAGTCTATTGATAAATTTTTAAAGGAAAGTATTTATAGTATAAAAGCCCACTAATAGGAATAAAAAGTGGTGATATGTTTATACTGAAAAAACAAAAATATCTGGAAACATGACATCAGTATGCCCACAGTCTTTTGGGGAAGGTAGGGGCAAAGTATTGCTAAATTGGCTGGGCTAGCCTTGAACTTGTGATCCTCCTGCCTCAGCCTCCTGAGTAGATGGAACTATAGGCATGTGCCGCAACACTCGGCATATATAGTCACTATTTTTGAAATACATGAGATTGTAGTGAACAAAACAAAAACTTGTTAAAAGTATCAATTAATTAAAAGTATTTTTCCTTCCATTCATCTATTCATTTCATCACAGAATCAGCACAATCACAAGCATGATGTTAAAAAGAGGTAAGCAACCAGACGTGACATGACATTTGAAAAGTCTGAGAAAGGGCTAGGGATTTAGCTCAGTGGCGTAAGCGCCTGCCTGGCAAGTGCAAGGCCATGAGTTCAGTCCCCAGTACCAAAAAAAAAAAAAAAAAAAAAAAAAAAAAAAAAAGTCTTGAGAAACCTAGGCCCTGTTCTTTGCCGTGAGGCCTCTTTTACTGTCTTTGCATTAAATTACAAAAATCTTACAAGGATCAAATCCTGTCATTCTGTCATACTTATTTTAAATGATATACTGTATGCTACCTTCTGAAATTGTGTTCAATATTGTTCATTAATTTGTATGTTAGTATGTCTCATGTTCATTCACTTTATCTACCACATTATACAATTTATCCATTGATACTTGACTACTCATTTTCTTCCTAAGCATAGGGTTTTTACCCTAGAAATGAAAATGCTAAGGCCAAATTTACGTAATTGTTCGACATCAAAAAACTAATAAAAGTTGCTAGTTAGGGAGATAAATAAAGCCAGTTCCCAGGACCCATGTTCTTAAGCATTAAATGACGTGGCATTGCCACTGTCACTCAATTCCTAACCAACACAGGTAGTACTCCCTCCAGCATTTAATTACAGAATACATGGTTTGTGCCTTTAAATCGTATGTAGGACTACAAATGAATTTTATGACTGATAAATTTTATAACTAATAGAATTTTGCAGTTGTAAAAGAACGTGTTAGTTGACTCTCCAAGATGAGGTCATACTGAAAAACACATGCATATAATCTTTTCAAGATCCTCTAAATTAAACAAAACAAACAAAAAAACACAAGATTCTCCTGCCTCAGGCTTCCATAGTCCAGGATTACAAGCATGTGTCACCACACCTAGGTACTTAAATTTTGTTCTTTACACCATAGCCAGTAGTAAGAAACAAAAAGTGTATTTCTTAAAAGGAACAATCACTATTGATCAAAGAAAATGTGGGCAGGGGTGGGGGGTTGCACTCACTATTG